>JANJYQ010160657.1:0-11236 GCA_024605255.1 Rastrelliger kanagurta | reverse complement strand
CTCTCTCTCTCTCTCTCTCTCTCTCTCTCTCTCTCTCTCTCTCTCTCTCTCTTTCTTTATCTCTCTTTCTCTTTATCTCTCTCTTTCTCTTTTTATGTATACTTAATACTTCATTTGTTGTGATAGGAAAACAGGCAGCAGCAAGCATTTAGAAAACTACAAACAGCAAATATTTGGTAGCCTAGGTTGAAGGATAACAAATGTGATTTTAAAAAAAGCCATCAGTATTTTGTCTTGGATATATTCTTTTGCTTAGAAAGCAGTCCAAAATCTGAAGACGTTCAGCTGTGACATAACATCGGAAAATGATCAAAACTGAAACATTGGAAACTAATGACACAATTGTTGAAACTGCTTTTTTAGTTGAGTCCAAAGATACTCAGGTCACAACCCTTCACTGAACCTAGCAAGAGTGAGATCATCCAACTCCATTAACATTTTTAACTTCTACACAGGTCAACACATACCCATTTGCCACATATCATCTCGTCTCATTTGATACCAATTACAATATTAATCATTCAAATAGATTTGTCAATTGACTTTAAATTGTGACTACAGTAAAAAAAAAAAAAAAAGTGGCCAGGAATTTCCTCAAGTCAAAACAAAATCAAAAAAAATTGACAATTGAGTTTGACAGCAGCACAGACCCACATAATTCCCCAAGCTGACATTTCAGCACACCTACAGTTATTTGAGACTTTTCATGCTGTAGAGCACAAGTCCTTATAAGCATGAACACCTGCACAATGATGTTTAAAAATGATATGTACAGGATTAGGAAGACTAACCATAAAACACAAACAAGTTCCTTTTCACATTGTAAAATGTCTTATTTAGTACATATATAGGTTGTCATGATTCTTATCAAAATGTTTGGCTAGACTGTGGTTTATACTCTTTGATGCAGCTTAACAATACTCCTTTAGGAGGGTGTCAGGCTTTTCATTGAAGTCGTACTAAAACCCTTTTAGGACACATTCCCAATGATTTTCAGTGCTGGGATTCTGTGGAGATGAACAAACCTTCATAATCTGAATAAAGCTACACAGAATTTACCATGCTCATATTACAGATTTTATTCAGCCTTAATGTTTGGGAGCCTATTATGAAGTTGCTGAATTGCAGAGTTTCTGCATGTAGTTTCCAGAGAAATGGAAGCTTGACTCTGTGGCTCATCTGTAATGTAGCTTAGTACATAAAGAATGAGCTGGGGTTAAGCTAATGTTAGCTGAGGTTGTAGTGTGCGTGTAATGTTCCTGATATTTTGTCTACGCCATTGACATATGGTACATAAAGTGGCCAAAATATTAGTAACACTCCATTATTTTGATAATAACCCAATTATGACAGAGCTGCTTTCTAGAATGCATTAAATTGCACTGATGATCCTAATAAAGTGCTGGGTGAGTTTACAACAAAACAAGATAATGCTTAAAAAAAGAAGTTAAATACAATACTATTCAAACACTGAGAAAAAGTTTGATTTGTTGCTGCCTCTGCAAGATTTGAACAAACATAAATACGGGAACATCATTTGATAGTGTGAGTGTTAAACTGTGAGAGTTAGTCACCTGATCCAAACAGATAGGGGGCAGCATATAACCACCTCGTCACCCCTAAAAGCATCACCCCACGACTGTTATCACTCACTGAATATAGCATAAAGCATACTGTGTACAGCAAATCTGAGCTATATTATAATGTTATGTTATAATGAGACATTAGAGTCCATGGTAAATTACTGAAGAGCTGCTCATAGGGCTGTGTTGACCAGCTGTCTCCCCGGCCAACAGCTGCTACAGCAGTGTCTTCAACAACGTCGGTGTAACTTTCTAAAAAAGCGTTATTTGGATAAAGTGACCAAATATTGGGAATCTAACTGGTTATTTTCTCAGCTGGAAAAAATATTAACACTTAATAAAGTGAAATATTGTAGGACTAAATAAATTCCTACAGTGAAAATTACGGTAGCTGAAGCCTGCCTCCGCCATAACTGCTGGTTGCTCAAGTTAACGCTACTTCTTCTTTCTCTAAGGTTAGGCTGAGGGCAGACTGGCCGCTTAAGTGACTCGCTGCAAGGTACAAAGTAGTATTATGTGATCGGGTTGTGCTAGCTGCTTCGCATGCTAACTTCAGCAGGTATATATCTATAACACAATACTTAGCTTAGAAATCTTTGCCATAACATCAAAGCTGTTGTTTCTTAACATTAATGTCAATAATTACTGAATGTTTTAAATGAAAATTCTGGACAAATCTCACACACTGCACCTTCAAACTCATGACAGGGTTTTCAAATATGTGACCAGTCAAACATATGTATCGCCTGTTGTTGTTAATGTAAATATTATTTCATTTAAATAATTCACATATTTACCAACAAAATTAATGGAGCCTGTTGGGACACTTTTAATTCAGTCCAGTGCATTCAGTGTTTTAATTAATTAAAAGACCAGTTTTAATTAAGAAACCAGTAGGTAGGACTTAGCGGCATCTTGTGGTAAACGTGCATTTTGCAAATGTCTGAATACACCTCCCCTTCCAAATACGTACGGCAACTTGCACAGGCAACAAAATTCGTGAAGAACAGGAACGGCCCTCTGTAGAGCCAATGTTTGGTTTGTCTGTTTTCTGCTACTGTAGAAACATGGCGGTGCAACACTGCAGACTCCATGAAAGAGAATCTACCACTTATATATGTATGAAATGGTAACAGAAGCACAGCTATTCTCATTTTCTTATTTTTACTTGCAAATATTATATTCTATTTGTGCCAAGTTCACTCTGCTAGATACCACTAAATTCTACAAACTGCACCTTTAACTTGATTATATAGCTTAACATCAACACAATTATGTAATGCTATTATACTGTTGCATTGGTACAATGAAGCCATGTTTTGGTGGTCAAAACTGCAGTAGTACTTTAGTAGTTTCACCATAAAACAACATTAATAGGCAATACTGCAATACAAACCACATTAGTTTCATTTTTGGTGTGTGTGCGTTAATGATTATTGAGCTTTGTAAACACAAACGTTAAAAACCACAATGGCTACAATTTGAAAGATAACAATGAGAATTACATTATACACTGAATAGAAACCAAAATGAGTTATTCCAGATTTATGGAGGTCCCTCACTGACACATATATAGACTTAATAGACATGTTAAAGGAGGGGGTGTATCGTGACATCATGCCATTAAACATCATTAAACAGGTTTCATTGTTCTGCACATATAAATGAGTATTGCAAAAATAACAGTGAATTTCCTCTCTCTTCTTAATTTTGAGCTGTCACCGTTGACCATCGCGATAAGAGCGATTGGGAAACTATATTTCAACACTTCACTGTCCTGTTACGTTAGTGTACGAGTGGCATGGTTTTCTTGTTAGTCATAATGTAGCTGATCTGATAACTGAATGTGGAATATCGGAGGCCGGTGAGTGGCTGCGGAGGGAGGGGAGGTACGAACAGCACCAGGCCTATAAATGGAGGAGATGTTGATTGTATCTGTGTCTGGATACANNNNTCCCCTCTTTTCTCTCGCTTTCCGCGCCGCCAGAGCCACAGCTCAACTTTCACTGAGTTACATTAATGTGCGTAAAGGAGAAGACTTGAAGATGTATACATTCATCAAGACGTTATGATTTGGTGGAATAAACTGTTTGACCCTAGGAGAGTATGACGCTGAATTTTCTATTGGTCTTCATTATTTTTTAAAACAATTACCGTCTTCTTTTATGCTATATTATAGCCTAACAAAAGACCATATACGCAAATGTATATTATAGTTTATAGATGTGTACATAGTGAAGACTATGGGGTTGCTTGTATTAATGACAGCAGCTACTCGCATTTTTATTATTTACTTCTTCATTTCGTTGCATTTTTATGTGCACTTCTTGAATTCATGATTATTTTAATCGTTTTTTTTAATTTGTTGCAAAAGAAAATAAGAAGAATAGATAAACTAAAAAGCAGCAAAACAAAATCATCGTGTTAATATGATAACATCTTCACCAAATAGACCTGCAGTAACTGACCGAATCATCATGAGCGAGCACATTTTCAAACAATTTAATAATAATAACAATAATAATAATAACAATAATACATCGAACACCATGATCCAAATTTTAAAGTAAGAAACATTTTATTTACAATATTTTCAGTGCAAATTATTATTAACAAAATAGCACAACCATATATCCAGACATAAAATACATGATGAACACTGCGTGATGTTCTGAGATCTCCTTCAGGACGTGAAACGAGTGGTTCATAACCTAATAATAAAATTCACAACCGCGTATTTCCCTCAGTCGAAGGAGGACATCATCATGCGCACAGAAGCTCTGAGAGGAAAACGACAGTAAGGAGACATTGGAGGTGGCTACAAGTCCGATGTTTCAATTTGCATGTGCTGGCTTTTATAATTACAGCCACAGAGAAAGAAATGGAGAACAACATCTTAGTAAATTATTTAGGCTATGGCCTTCTCTCCGTGTGTCTGGACTTTATTTAAGACGTAGGTCGGTATAGCCTAATGGTGTTTCGTATTTAACAGATAATATTGTCTTTTTAATCCAGGCCTGCTTTTAAGGACTGAGACTGTGCCTGCCACTCCAGATGCGTTTTAATGTCACTGTCGTTCTTCTGTCAAAATCACAAGTTACTGTTCGTGAATCGCCTTCATATCAGTATCTGTGAGGCCGGTGTGTCTGTGACTGCGGCCGCTGCCTCTGTGCTGCTCGCCGGCGCGCTCCCGGTGATGATCACGCTTGTTTTATTATGCTCGGAAACGTCCAAAAGTCCAGAGTTCTCCTCTTGGGCCTCGTCGGAATCACACTCGCTCCTGCCGTCGCTCTCACACTCCGACTCCACCGGCTCTTTGGCCTCCCTGCTGGAATCCGACGGGGTCTTGTCCGGCTGCTCCTTGTCCTTGTCTTTCTGAGCCTGCGCCTCTTTGGAGTGTCTCCACTTCATGCGTCTGTTCTGGAACCAGACCTTGACCTGCAAACACATACCCGGTCACCTTTAGATGAGACTGCACAAGACTGCATAATGTAAACAGTAAATCACTCAACACACATGCAGCTTTTCAGCAAAACCCTTCTATTTATTTGCCTCAAATGTGTCTTAAACGTCACAGAATTTTTTTAAACAGCACCATATGAATAATGTATCGACCATTATTTGATACATTAGCTCTATAAATCACACTTTTTAATTAAAAAAATATATATAATCCTGACCTTTTTTTTTTTTTTTTTTTTACATCTGAACTAGGATAATAGTAGAAAAAAGTTAGAAGAAAGCATCTGCAGTGTAGTGGAACTACACTTTTATTTAACAATCATCAATCAAATAATTAAAAAAAAAAAAACCCAAACAGAGTTTTTAGTCACAATGTGCAGTATAATAAAATGTAAACAAGCTGTGGTGAGTTTTGGCACTCTACTAGCCTCCCAGCCAATCAGGCTGCACTGCACTGTTGTGATGCTGCTTTGCAAAGTGCATTTAATTCATGTTGTTTATCCTAGTTCAATCTGTGAGGAAAATGAACACGTTGGTTGCAAAATTGCAGGGCTTTTTTTCTGTGTGTTATGAAAATTTTAGAAATTGTAATGATTAAACATTAAAGTCATTTTCAATGAAATATGGAAATTTGGGGCAACGTGGGCCTTACTTTACATTCTACAATTTAAAACCTTATTTTTCAAGTTGTTCTGAGTATTTTTAGAAACCATGACATGCCATTCAGGGAACTGAAATTTATGAAAAATATATTCTAACACTATATAGAATTACTGGATATAACAAAATTAAAACACTAAATTAAAAACCTTGTTTTCAGTGTCTGGTTTAAAAATTTCTGAAAGGTTTTAAGTGGATGTCAGTATTTCAAAATTCTTTGCTATAGCCCTGAGATTTCTGCCAGAAAATACTGGTAAAAAATATTAAGACCTTGTAAAACCTCAAATCATACTTGCATCATGATAGCCAAATATGACAGGCAGGCCTGTGCTGGTTAACCTCATGTATAACTCGTCTCACCTGAGCGTCTGTCAGCCCGAGCATGGCAGCCAGCTGTTTTCTGTCTGGCTTGGTGACATACTTCTGTATTTCGAATCTCTTCTCAAGTCCTTTTCTCTGCAGATTTGAAAACACTGCTCGTGACCATGACCTTTTCCTCTTGTATGTCTGTGGCATTGTGTCTTTTGTGAGGACAGCATAGGGACCTGTGTGGAGGACAAAGAGGGGGGACATGAGTGTAAAAGAATAAGAGAAACCCATGGAAACATTTACTGTCGTACATGTCAAACAGAGACCTGTCTGTTAAAGTCCTACATGTGATGACTACCTGGGAAGGTGTCCTGAAACTGATGCTGGCCTGATTGTCTGCTGCTGCTGCTGCTGCAGCCTAGTGAACTCATCATGGAGGAAGCGTCGCTCATCCCGGGGTCTATGGAGGAGAAGTACTGGCTGGCCGGAGGCTGAATGGGGATGTGGATCCCTGACTGACGGTTCGAGCTAACGATGGATGTGAGATCTGTTACAGAACGAGAGATCGGCTTCAGTCAGTTAAGAGTGACACATGGGCATGAACACTATGACTGACTCTGCTCTTTGGGGGGCAAGATGGCCTCAAGTTTAGAGAGAAAGAGAGACCCTTCTTTGAAAGCATATATTTTTTTGCTAAGTGAAACTGAGCAAAGCTGCATGGCTGTTTGTAGCAGATCCTGACCCCTGACCTCTCTGTGGAGGGAGCAAGAGGGAAGAGGATTTCCCTACTGGCCTCCTTAAAACGCATATTATGAGGCTGTTTGCACTCTTACTACTCTGTGAACAAGTCTATCACAGTTATAAACTGACTTCCACATGAGTGCAGGTTAGTAGAGTTTAAATAGTTGCTTTCAGTTTCTAAACTTTCGACATGACTGTGTCTGGTCTTGTTTTACATAATGAAATGATCAGTGAAAACAAATAATATTTGCGGACATAAAACACATCCCCATTACTGTTTTCTTTGGCAGATATGACAGGAAGCTTATCTCTAAAAATCAACACGTCTTTAAAAAAAAACAAGTTTGTGTGCAATAAAATCTCTCTGCTCACCTCTTAACGACGACTTTTCTTTGCTTTTTGGATCAAAGTCTGTCGACAATATCCGATCAATTCCGAATTTGAGGTCTTTGCTTGAAGGTGGAGGAGCTTGCTGGGAGTTAAATGTCGTTCTGGAGACTGAGGTTAGCTGTAGTCCGTGTCTGTGGTACGGAGACGCGGGACTCACCCTCGCATACACCGACGGCTCAGGCGCAACAGGAGAAGGGCGCAGCGGGGAGCTGCCGGAGTGCCCCTGCGCACGATGGTGTCCCATATGCACCATGAGGGCCGACGAACCGGGGATGTTCTCCGCATCCCCAGCTTGCAAAATGTCTGCGATGCAAAAAGAGGGTTTCTTCATGGTATCCACAGCGAAGCCCCCTGCGCAGTACGCGGACCACAGGCTAAAATTGGATGCGTAAAACGGGTTGAGCCCGGCCGTGTACATCCCGGAGGTTCTAACGCGTCTTATTGTTTCTCAGTAGAAGGGATGAGAGGACAGACATGTAAAAAAAAGCAGGGAGGGCGTTTTAGGGGAGAGATGACCGTCCTCTTTGTGTAAGTGCCAAAATCGCTCTCCCAACTCTGAAATCCTAACCCTGCAGTTCCACTCTGAAGTTCCTTCGTTGACACTGATTGGTCGCTCCGCGAGCCAATGGCGTTGCTTGCTGGTGGTGATGATGATGATGATGATGTGTAGCCCCCCCTCCCCTCTCTCTCCCTCCACTCACACACATACACACACATACACACGACCGGGACACATCGGAGTAATTTTGATCCTGAGATGATGGATTGATCACTTAAAGAGAAGACCCCCCCCCCTCCTCCCCTCACCCATATCACCGCACACAAAAACAGTCATTATGTCCACATCCCTCGTTTTAATTTAGATTTTTGGAAATAAATAATAAAAGCCACATGCAGTGGACTGTATATATTTTCTCCAAAAAAAAAAGCTCGAATCTGTCAGTTTTCAACACACACTCAATATTTTTACTCCTAAAAAATGAACACATCAAATCGAACAAAGACACAAAGTCATACTTAAATGTGTATTTATCAACTATCCCAACAATAAACTATCTGAAATCAGTGCAAGAATATAACCCTGAGCCCAGGAGAGCTTCTATTAGTTCCAACTCCTGCCTGCTAGATTTGTCCCAAAAATAGAACCTGCTTTATTATTTTAGGATACAGCAGAAATCCTTATTTCTTCCGGAGCAGAGGGGGGGAAACTTTATAATGACTGTTAGAACTTCCCTTTTTCAATATTTGTGCAACTTTATCTCGACCTGCAAGTTGCACGGTGACGCAAATCCGTCCCGATGCTCATAATAAACAGAGGAAATCTATTCCCCTCTCGAACGAAAACACAATTAACTTCAGAGGCGATACTTCATCCGCAAGGCCCCTCAAGATTCACACGTTGGGCCCGAGCCAATAAGACTTTATAATCGGGGGTGGTTAAATTGTACAAATGTTTCTTTTAGTCATTTTTACGCAGTGGACGCGCATCATTAGGTCAGCGTAATTGACGTAGAAGATAGATTTTGATACCTGCAATAACGGTGATTAAATATGTGATAGGCTAATTAATTTTTTTAATATATATTTTTAGAACTGTCAATTCAAATGGTATCTCTCTGTCTCTCTCCTATTACGCGCCATGTCGTGCCGAGATGATGTCTCTGTCCCTCTCGGATCGCATGTTTCTCTTGCATGTGTTGAAACAATAGCTTCTGAAGCCCGCATTTCATTTAAGTCTTGATTCATGCGGGCGGAAGGGCCGATGACCCTGACTGCCTCCTATCATGGTGTTCGAGTGACACGTTTCCGGGTTAAAATTAGAAATGAGATTTAGCGTTTGCCCCTCCATCACGCAGTCAAAACAATCCAGGGAAGAGGATGTAGCAGACACAGCACGCCTCGAGTTATTTCAGGTGCTGATGAGCTTTTCAGTGGGAAGCGCTAAACAACAGGCCTCAGATCAGCCTCCTACATACAGATGTGTCACTACATAGCAGCAGCGGGAGGGAGAGTATGTGTGTGTGGGGGGGTCATTACCAGCCTCATTATGTGCACGTACAATATCAAATAAATCTGTTATGTTTTCATTGTTAAACCAAATGAAAATGATATATTTTTTATTGCCGTTTAGAAAATTTAGTTTGTTCTTGTGGGAATATGCTCTAATCAAAGAATGATAATAGAAATTGTGAATGTGAAGAAATAAAATTTTAAATAAATCTTAAATCTTCAATTTTAAAAGTTCTGATAAAAATAATTGTCTCCAGCTTGTAGGAAAGAAAATCAAACAAACAACATATTATTCTTACACTTGATTCTAAATGCTGATTTTTTTTTTTTTTTAAATATGAGGATTTCAGCAAATTTATCTCCCATGACAGAGACGGAGTACAGTTATGCAGCTGCTCTATATTAAACATTTTCCTGAAAAGATAAAGGCTCCTCTGTTTCCTGTTTGTAGAGGTTGTCATTTCTCCACTCAGAATAACAAAGAGGGATGAAGTTTTACACCCAGAATAACATTTACACTCTGAGAAGAAAGAGAACGAGCTCTTCAGTTGGACGTGGTGATCTCTCCTTTTTTTTTTTTGGTTGGGTGGGGGGCAGAGTCTCTGCGACTTGACTGCAGAAATGTGGAAGATACAGTTAATTTATTCCACCGACTACAGCGACAGTTTTTACCATCAGTCATGCACATGTTTAATTACGTCACCGTTCGCGCAGTTATCATTTTACTGTTGTTAAATGTCCCTTTAATAGCAGTCATTCTTTCCTCGTATCTGTATTTTATGTTTTCTTTTTTTTTTTGCATATGTATGAGCCAGCCAGGGCATAAAAACCTTTCACTGCATCAAACCCTGCAGCGAAAAGTACAGTAACATAAACCTGAAACTACTGATTCCTGTAGAAGCATTTAGAAGTTCAGATTTAAAAATTAAATATTCTTTTTAAAAAAAAAAAAAGAAGCTCATATTTGATCCACAAATCACTTGTAAAAACTGAAATATCGCTTTTCCTGCCAGGGCCCTGCTGGACACTATTATTCACCTATATTTCCTTTTTCCCAAACTGTTCCTCTGTGGAGTCGTATAAATGATTGCAGGTGGGATTACTGCCAGTGCCAGCGACTCCTGTCTCTGGTTTAAACTTCAGTCTCCAATCTGTCTTGAACAATACAAACTACATGGTTCATACTTGGAAAAAGGTACAGTCGTTTTTTTAAAGACGTTTGGAAGCCGAATACTGTCCGCGAGGGCTCTCGTCCACTAAATACATCCTCAGTCAGCTCGTAATCAAAAAGCTTTTCTGTGACTGTTTGTCCAGTCGTTGCACTGCATGCAATCTGTAAAAAATTCAAATAGAAAACATATTGGTTGAACATCTTTTTGTTTTGCAAGAGGTGTGATTATCATTTTCCATTAATGACTAACAGCACACTCCCTGTTACAACATGATAAAAATGACTAATCAGCTAAAACTTCCTCATTTGATTAGTCGGCTTGATCATGCAGCAGGTCACGGCAGCTCGAGTTTAAAAGCTGCTTTTAATTGAAGAGTCCATATTCAATGCAGTGGAGCTAATCAGGGTTGAAACAAACAATGCAAAAATGAAATGTCAAAACATTTATGAGTCACATGCACACTGTGGAGGTTGAAAACAAAGCGGTGCTGCTGTGCACTGTTGACTACCTGAAGTTCAACGTCTGATGGAGCCTATTGTTGTTGCCTGATTGCTCGCTGTGTGTTTTTCAGGAAGCCTTATCAGGGCCGGAGGAAAACTGAATGAGCACCTCTGACTGTAGCCCTGCTGGATCACAGGCTGGACAGAATTAAATGATTTCCATTATTACACCCAGAATTATTGCTCCCCTCTGTAAGACTCCAGCTCAAGCCAAGATTACTATTTCTGGCAATGTTTGCCTCAGGAAGGAACTTTCGCAGATTTAATGGGACCTGGGCCATTGTACACAGCCTTCTGTATGGCACACTGCCATCATTTCCACAGGGAGAGAGAGAGAAAAAAAGAACTGAGGGATGTGTCTAAAGTCAATTCAAAACAAGACTGTCCCGTTTATGTGACCCTGAATACA
>JANJYQ010160599.1:0-12356 GCA_024605255.1 Rastrelliger kanagurta | reverse complement strand
CCCCCCCCCCCTCTTGACCACTCTCTCTAATCTGGGCTTGATATCATGGAGAGACAGCTGCATCCCATTGTTTTTAAAGGCGATGCTGCTTGAGGAAGCCTCACTCAGTGAAAACTGAAGCTGACACTTAACAACAAACACTGTCTTCCTGCATCTTTTTATGTAATTAATTCAAATTAATTTAATTTAAAAGGAAATGTTTCAAGTTAGAATGATACTGTACGGTTATATTTTTAACCCTTGAATCTTATCATCATGCCATCATGAGTTTTCCAATGTTTTGAGTTATCTGTTTTCTTCATGTCAGTTCTGGAGATGCAGTCAGAAGATGAAAGGACATTTTGCACGATTCAAGAAAAAAATGACAGTTAATGTAACAAGCACTTGCTAAGAATTAAGTGTTTTCTTTCCTTTCCTTTCTTTTGTGGGTAATAAGTCAACATATGTAACATTCCAAAAACAGACTGGACGTCGTCTGCATTGAGAGAGAAAAAGGAAGCATGATGTTGTGTGGCAGTATGATTCGACCAATCATATGTTTATTAAGAGATTGAACATTAGATACAAGGGGAGGAGTCTCTTGGCGCGGTCTGAAAACTGAGGATATTAATGGATCTGGATCAATGGAGCTATGACACAGTTGCATCTTGTGACAGTGTATTGTGCTGAGGCGTTTGGACTGTACATAAGATTCAGACTCAACGGAGCTGACGTTTGATGTTTCAAAACAATACAAGCGAAACAAGAACTTTGATGCTTTGAAGGATTTTTTTTGCCGTTTAGACTTTTATGCCTTTCAGTCTTGTGACCAGGCAGTGAACCAGCAGGATTCAAGACAACGTTTTAGCTTTTAAAGACGGTGCTTTTAGTCACTGTCACAAAGAAAAGGACCCCCAGACACAGCATCTGACCTGCCGGGAGGACAAATGGAAAATCTTTCTCTCCTCTAGACAAGGACATGAATCGTAACAATAAGTGGTGGTTTCAGAGCAGTGTTGTCAAAACAAAACAAAAAAAAATTAATGTTGGGATACTTCATCCTTTTTGTCAACCTTTTCCCTGGAATTCTTTCTGTAATGTAACTCGCTTGTTAAACATAAGCAATTATTTCTCTCTACGACACACAATACTAAAACACTCAATTCAGGACATAAATGATTGCAAAAGGCAGGGAGATGTAGGAATTTAGTCAAAAATGCATGATGAGATGGATTTTGTTAATGGTAGAACAATTGATGTAGATTTTAATGTGATCTGACCAACTTGTGCCTTTTAATATAACTAAGACAACTGTTTAATACGATTATCAAGTTATCATCTTTTTCTGCTGGAAAACTGTGGATCCTGTTGTATGAAGTGTTTTTTTTTTTTAATTATATTTTGTCCTCTCAGTGGTAAAGTGTTTCTCCTGTACTTGATGCAGTATGGTCTCATTAACTTGAGTAAATATTCTGGAGGAAAAAAAAAAAGATGATGTCTTGTAATCCTTGGAGGCAATGGCAGACAGAAGGGGGGAGGGGCGGGGGGAGAGAAAAAAAGAAAAAGAAAAGCAATGTACTTGTGTTCAATTATGCCCTGAGACATTTTCACCAATTATCTACAAGAGGTAAATCATTTGAATTGCTATCAAAAGGTTGTGACATGCAGCTAACAGATTAATTCCTGGCATCCTCGTCTTATGTGATTTTTTTTTTTTTTTTGAATTTGAAGTGGTGGAGGAGGAAGCTGTACAAATTGAACTTTGCCTTTTAGTTATCTGTGCTGAGCTAACACATTATTCACATCGTGTGTAAAAATGTGGCTTCAAATAATTAGCTCCTCAAATAAGCTCATGTGTTGAGTGTGTGTTCTGTCACCCTACTTTTTTTTTTTTTTTTGTTAAAGCGCTGGCACCGTCCCTGCCGTGTTCCAAGGACATAATGTCTACTTCTCCACTTACTGTTCCTGTACACTGCCAATTTCATCAAGCTAGATTCCCTTTTCTAATGGGTGTTTCTGTGCGTATTCGTGTTAAATGGGTTGGATTCTGCTAATGGGATAAATTTTAAATACTTCCCAAATTTGGGTTCCCGTAACGACATATCCTGACGTTAAAGGTATACTATGCAGGGTTTTCCTTTCAATCATCATCATAACTTAAGACCCATTAGAAGTGTGTGGTGTATGTATCTACGGAGTCTGCCCTCTGCCTGTATTTTATTACAGCTTTATTATTTTGCTGTGTTCAGGACACTTTTGAGGACGCTTCTTCAAAATGAACACCTTCCTACAGGGCTATGCAGATGTGCAACTGGGCCAATTTGTGCTTTAGAGCATAATCGACGTGAATCAAAAATTGAAATTTTATTTATGATTCACGGCTTTGTTCTCACCAGCGCTGCTTGCTCTCTAGCTTTCTCTACCACTGCTGCTGTCTCTCTCTTTCTCACTAGCTTGAGCCAGGGATTAGAGGCCAACTTCGAATGCCGTGCGTTTACAAACGTCAACTGACAAATCTTGCATAGTATACCTTTAAGAAGATGACTGTGATTATGTTGCCTTTTTTTTTTTTTGGAAGGTCAGGTAAGAAATGTTGGTATTGTGTTGGACCTCATACTGTGCTTGACTGTGGGAATGACTGGCGTGATTGCACTGGACTTATTCCCCTATTTGTTGAACCATTGTGTATAAAGTCTCAGCACTGGTGAAACTGTTTTGGTAGAATAGAGTTATTGTTTTTTCCATTGTGATGTTGACTGTAAATAAACTAACTGTACTTGATATCACATGTTATTCTTAACTGCCCCGTTTTTCAAAAGATATATTTTGAGATATTACCTCATCGTGTTTTGCTTTACCTGAACTAACCGCTAAACAATGTTTGCTGTTCTGTGAATTTTTCTTTGTAATAAAAAAATTATTTCATTAAATTCAAAAAGAGAGGCTTTACTTTTGGTTAAAGTTTCAGTTAAATCAAACAATTATTTTAATATTTAATATTTGGTTTACACAAATACAAGAACGTTGACATCAGAACATGCAAAAGAATCAAACAGAACAAATTCAAACTGACGGCAGGTTGCAGGTCAAACAACAATACTAATACCTTGAAAATGCTTTATAAAATGACTACTCTCTCTACCCATAACAAAAATGTTCTTTTATACAGAAGCTTGACTTGGCTCCCATGAACTTGAATAACACCCTCATCAAATCTTGGTTTACATTTTCCTGTCGGTCTGGCGCAGCAATTCATGCTCAGACTTCACTGAGTGATTTGACCAGTGCCCTCATTTCTGCATCGCAGGATTTGACAACCTCCTGGACGTTCGTGAGCTCTGACGGCATGCTGGGTCTGACGGACACGCACATCAGGACATCTCTGCTACGGTCATAGTTACCCACACAGCGATGAACTTGACCACGGATGAGACGGGGCAATTCCTGTTCCTGTTGGGATGACAAACAGAAATTAAGATTAAGTCAGATTCCAGTGCTATTTTTTTTCGTACTGCCAATACTTTGAATATTTCCTTGCCAGCATTAAAAGTATTTGGCAAACCAAGGATGTCATGTTCATACTAATAGTTTTAATCAGTCATTTGAATTTGTTTCTTAAGAGAAAACATGTATTCCTAACTCACATTTTCATAGAAGATACACTGCACAACATCCTTGCCATCTCTCATGAGGAAGTTCTTGGCTCCGTGGTGGCCCAGTGTGACCGCAGAGTCTAGAGTAGCTGGGGAAAAGAGATTAACACCAGATTAATGGTGTTTAAGGACACTTAATAGTACATAACAAAGACAACAGTGACTCCAAATAAGCTAACCAAATATCTCAAATAAGCATGGGACTTTGTCTTTAAACTGGCTCCAGTGTCTCATGCCCTCAATAACTGCAGTCAGGATCCTCAGTGAGTTCTCAGTTGCTGGCTTCATTGGAGATGTTACCTGCTGAATACAGAAAAAAAAAACAAAAAAAAAACAAGTACTCCACTGATCACTAATGCTACAGTGAAAATAAATAATATATTTCTGTGTATTATTATATACCTGACTTTGAGTGTGTTGTGCAGCCTTCTTTGTTGATTGATTTGTGCTCTTTTTTCCCTCAAAAAGGGTACTCTGCGGCCCAAAGCTGTTAGTAAACTTCCAGGAATTTTTTGGTGGCTGCGCTGCTTGAGCGGACGGCCTGCTAGGTGGTGGGACAGGAGAGGGTAGAGGTCTGGACTGCTGGGAATACTGATGTGCGAGATTGGGTGGTTTGTAAGATGACTGCTGACCCATCTGAGAGAAACCAGTGTATTGTCTTTGCTTGCTTTGTGAACTCTCACTGCTGCAGGGTGCTTGAAATTTGTTCTGTCTGAAATTAACATTGGACATGGAATTCATCTGTTTTCCTGGGTTGTCTGGTTGTCCCATCTGGGAGCTGAAAATGAAAAGAAACCTCCTAATTTCAATCAAAATATTTAAAAAAAATAAATCCAACTAGATCTTATTTTGTTATAAGCATTTCAGAGTGTTCAGCATTTTTGCTTTTTAATGTCAATCACACTAAAACATACCTTGTACCTCCAACTTTATATGGATGTGGTATGAGGGTATAGGGTCTCTTTGCAGGAGCAGGAGTGGGAGCAGGTCCGGGAACAGGTCTACTGCCATACTGTTGGGTCTGAGTAGGTTGTGGAATAACCTGTCTGTTCCACTGATGACTTTGGGGAGCACTATAGGAGGGGCCTGAGGCCTGGTAAGAGCCATAGGGACCTGAGGAAAGGTACATTCTCAGAGGAAAATTTCCACAGAAACAGCAGCCTCCTCTTTGTGTAACTGTGAATTGCTTATCTTACTTTATTGGAAAACAAACAAAATTCAAAAGCATGGATTAGATTTTTATGTCACATTTAAAAGCCCTGAATAAGCCACACAGTTGAGGGTCAAACAATAGTTGATGTTTTAAGATTACTGTTCTTTAAATAGTATTTATATTTTATTTGGGTGTACTGACATCTAGTGACTGAAATATATTAGTAGAAGATAAAAGAGCCTGACTGACTGCTTCACCTGATGTGTTGTGAGATGTAGCCGAGCTGGTGCTTGCGGTGTATTCAGCATGAGAAAAGAATTCTTTTTCAGAAGGAGCAGATGTCAAAGGGATTCTGTTTCTCTTCTTCTGGTTAAACAGTGACACAGAGAGGCAGCCTGATGAAAAGCAAACATACCAAAATATATCAGATTGCTAAATATGTTGAGACAAGGGAATACTCCACTATCACTTCATGATTTTATACATGTACCAATATATCAAAGTATTATCAAGGAAATTAAAATTGACTTATTTGATCAGATTACAGCTCAGATAAAAAAAAAACTCTCTCGTAGGTGTCACATCATTTCCTGGGGAGTTGATGAGTGCTACTTTAACGCAAAACGAATGATGGTACATACACCTGCTAAAGAACAGTGCACAGAGCCAGACCACCAGGTTGATACTACACACCATAATAAATGGTATTTAATTTTAAAACTGATTAAAATGTACAAACTATATTACCAACATTGGGCATTGTGAAGCAAATAGTTATTTACAAACCTGCTGTTGGTCTGGCTGGCTGGTTTTCTTGTCTCCTCATTGTGCTTGCTCAGAAAAAAACGGCTCTTCTAATTAGTGGTGGTCTTAAATATGTGAAGAAATCTGCCAAATAAAATATAAAAGGTCTTAAAATCAATGTCCCGGTTAGTGTTGCTCATTAACTTGGGCCTAAAAAAGAAAAAGTTGTAGGTAAACTCGGATGGACTAACTTGATGGGTTTGAATAACTAAGTCCAAAGACAGTTATTCTAGCTAGCAGCTAACCAACTGTTACAGCTGTAATTTACAGCTGAAGTTAATAACTATCAACAAACAATTTTGCAATACGTAGTGATACGAGCTATATTCTATGAGTACAGTACATTAGTTACTCACCATTTTATCAGGCAAAATATAACAAAAATCACTAGAATAGCACAACAGACGCACTTCCCAACCGTCTCGCGCCAAATGTCACAATACGGATTTATGTTGCCTTCAGGTTCTCCTTGTAAACTCGGAGGTCCTAGATACGATTTAAATGGGATTTAATTTCGGTTGAAAATAATTACACTTTTTTTCCTCCATTTTTTGACCATCTTGTGCTAACATCAACACTTTCCTAAAACGTTTTTTTGCTGCATACATACAGTACAAATATCAAAAGTACATCTGAGTAGCTTCTTACATCGCTTCTACACTGACTGTACATCTCATAAGTAATTTTGTAATTAGAGTGAAGGCCCCCCTCCTCTTAAAAATATGTTTTCATACTTCTTCCATTTAGATGTCTGAGCTTCACTATGCAAAATGATGTAGTATGTACACAGTTGCATTGCTCTCCTCATCTGTGGATTCCTGACTCCTCACAGATAAACCTCTTGTTCAAGGGCCTACATAAAACACAAGGGCAAAGGCTACAGAGTTACCAGTGCTGTCCTTTTGCACAGAGCCCTAGGTTTGCTGAGAGTTCAGAGCCCACCCTTTGGTCATGACACATTGCCTCTCTGTCTTGTGTTTCCTCACTCTAGGAATCCATGGCAACAGCAGTGTGAATAGTCAGCATGGCCTCAACTGCATCATTTGCNAAAAAAAACCTTCCAGTCACCCTTTGCTATATCCTCTGTTACCTATCCCCTCTGAGTTGCTTTCATCCCTCATGGAGCCTAAAAACAATTATTCAGTTACTGACTCACAAATGCTGTGGCACCACTTTTCATTATATAAAATGAATAAAGCCAGAAAGAGATCATGCTATTGGTGTCAAAATTAAGTTGTCTGAATTGGCAGAATCTTGTTGTTTCAATACAATATTGGCAACATGGGGTTCAAATGTTCTATTTACCAGTAAGATTTACACCTCATTTGGCAAAAAAGACCTGTTTAAATGTAATACCATAACATTGTGACATACCCTATGAATAACTAATATTTATTAGAGACATAATAACACATTGGCTTAATATATTTCTATAAACCCATATACACTGCAAAAATTGATGGATTATATTGAGTTAACATCTTGCCAAGAAATGACTGGCTCAAGTGTGTCTTTAGACAATAGTCGGGTGAACATATGAACACTGGAAAAGGTTTTCCCTGCTGCAATCATTCCTTCTCCTCTATTATTAAAATGTCTCCTTCAAATGTGCGCTCAATATAAGTGATGGGGGCCAAAATCCACAGTGTTTCATTTTGTGCAAAAAAAAGTAATTAAAAGTTGATGAGAAACTTATATGAGGCTTCAGCAGTTTGAGTTGGTTAGGCTATATCAAGTGGATATCTGCCACATTTACAGTGTTTAGTATCAAAATCCCTCTTTGTTTCCTTGGACAATGCTTCCCTGTTGAGCTGTGGTGGTGAAAGCATAGTAACAAAAAGTGAGACTTTGGCACTAAAAAGACTAATGTTGAAAGATATCTACTTAATTTGATTCATTTGGACCACTGAAGCTTCATTAACATCTGATAGCCTAATCTTTTTGCACAAAAGGATGACTGTAGATTTTGTCCAAAATCACTTACTAAGTGCATTATGAAGAGATTCCTAAATGTATGATCAGTGGGACTACGGTAATTACAGCAAAAACAACAAACAGGCATGCAAAATGTTCATTTGGGCACCTGACTATTTTTTTTTAAATACAGACTTGACAAATACTCGTCTTATGTCACATTTAACTCATCTACGGATTTTCCATGATGTTCTGGAAGTTTCTATCAGTCTATAAATGTGCACATGGGTGAACACGCAAACGCGATAGTTGAATACGCGTTTTCTTTAAACTGAACTGGCATCCCGCATGTTGTTCAGGGGGAGGCGCTCGTCCGTAGTAGCTTCTGGAAGGAACCTCATGCTTGCACCATGGAGAAAGTGAGTGTCCTGTAACTCTCTTCGTAATATATATTTTTCACCATCCATGGCAAAGAAATATCGACGTATGCCTTAGAGTTACTTTAAACTTAAATGCCTTCATCATAATAATTTGTAGTATAATGTACTCAAACGCCTCTTCACTGTTTGCTAATATCAGATAGCTAAGCTAGCTTGTAAGGCTAGCACAAGTCCGGTAGCAGTGTGTGGTAGCTTGGGTTTAAATGGTGTTTCTCAAAACTACATATTTCGGCAATTATAGCTTAAAGTGTAGCTAAACTTTTAATATCAATAACCGGGCTTAACCGAGTTAGATCTTAGTTATTTTGTGTGCTGTTGTGTGTAAATATGCTTGTACACGGCAAGGTTAGCTAGCGTTAAACGTTAAGCTAAGCTGAGTTAGCTATATGACTTCAATTTACTGTTGTATCATTGAAAATACCACGGTACGGGTTTCTTGCCACAATAGCCGCTGTATGTAAATCGCTAATCATTTGCAAATTGTAAGTAAGATACCAAGTAACACTTAAGTCAGCAAATGTCCGTGTAATAGCTAATATTGGTTATCAATAATGAGACAGCGCACTAATGTAAGCTGTGATCGCGTCCTTTTGTTAAAATGTACTGTCATAAAATCGACTGCTTAAACTGCGGAAGTCGGTGTAAGTTCTAGCACATGCTGCAGGAGTATTTTTGGATCAGACCGGAGGATCATACTCGCTGCACACGGTGCCGCTGTCATGGCTACAGCCGCATTTCGTCACCGACGTGCACCGTGCAGGTTAAAAGAGGGTGCTAGATGGTTATGAGTGTGCTGCTGCTTATGTGAGCCACATAGTTTTACTTATAAACTATTCAACATAGCATATCCACTCTTTTAAGACATTTATCTTTTGCTTCAGTGCATTGATGTGGTTACCTCGATGTTATGGCGTGTTAAATTCAAATGCTGGTCACAGAAATAATTTAATTCAATATTACAAAAGTGGAGAAATACTGTTTGCACAACCACAATGTCTCTTCATCACAGGGACATCGGTGAGTCGTGACAAACATTCTCCCATTAAATCTGTAGTAAAGTAATCTCACATACTATAGCTTATACGACTTATTTTCAAGATGTAGTTATGGGTTATTTGTACACAAGTAATGCCAAAAGACAGATAGTATCCTGAAGAGAGCAACATCATCAACACAGTAGGCCTCAAGGCCAGTTTTCCAAGTAGGCAGCCACCCACATTGCTTAGGATCAGGGATACTACTTCTGACTTAATATCACCGATTTACATTTTGTTAGACCTGCGGCTGTTTGGTTGAACTGAGTATACAGAAACTTTTAGAACAATGTTTTTACACCAGTCAAAATATTTGACTGGTGTATTTCCTAGAAACAAAAGCATATTCTAAAGCCTGTTATTATTCTGCCTTTTCAAACACAGGTCATGTTCCAAGCCATGCCTGTAAACACTCCTTGTGCTTGGCCAAGTATAGCATTAATGCACAATTAATGTTGCTACACAGTCAGAAAAGAAATCAGAGTAGATACATATACAGTTTGAAGCTAAAAGTGAAGGACACCCTTTTTAGAACAGTGCGCTTAATTCTGGTCTGTGTGTAATTGATCCTCCCACCCAAGTCCCACCCAAACACAGCAGGTACTAAAGTGACAAGACAATCCTATGAAAACAATCTGTATGCTCACTTGCTCTTTCATTTTAGGTCACACTTCATCTTTGTCTCCCTTCTCTCTTGTAGCATCATTAGTGTCCTTTGTGTTTGTGTTTATGATCAGGGCAAGGGTCTTTAGCTGTCAGGCTTGTAAACTAATCTGACTTGCATAAACAGTTGTTGTCTCTCAGAGTAAACATCTTAATATGCTAAATTACTGTTTTAGTCTGAATAAATTTTCTGAAACTGACATTTAAGACAGCATAAATGTCTTCAGGAGACTTGAATCTTCTTGCTGTGTGGGTGTTAACTAACAACTGAGCTGCTGTTTCACCCAGAGTCATTTTATATTATTTGTAATAGAGTAACAAAATAGATTTCACTCAGAGGGTAGTGACTATGCATTAAGAAAATAAAGGCATTTAATCTTACTGTGTGACTGCTGCACCTGTTTGACATGAACAGCTGATTTGTTGTCAATTGCTCTTTCATTTATGTCAGCGGCAGCTGTGCAACATGTCTGCTTTATGGTCAGATCTATACGGAGGAGCATTTACATGTGTTGTGTAAGATGCGGGAGCGCTGCAGTATTATGCATATGTCTCTTACGGCTTCATTTAGTACTTTTTTTTTTCCCTTGCTCATAGGTTTCAGCACTAAAAGACCAGGGCAACAAGGCACTGAGTGCAGGAAATATTGATGAGGCTGTACGTTGCTACACTGAAGCGTTAGCCCTCGACCCTTCAAATCATGTCCTGTTCAGCAACCGCTCAGCTGCCTACGCCAAGAAAGGCAACTATGAGAGTGCTCTCCAGGATGCCTGTCAGACCATCAAGATCAAGCCTGACTGGGGCAAGGTGGGATGTTATTGTTGTCTCATTATTCTGTTCACACAATATTATTTAATATGGTAATACAAACTGACATGACAATAACCTTTTAAATTTTGCTCATCCAGGCATACTCCCGTAAAGCTGCAGCATTGGAATTTCTTGGTCGTCTTGAGGATGCAAGATTAACTTACCAAGAGGGAATCCGACAAGAGCCAAATAATCAACAACTAAAGGAGGGTTTACAGAACATCGAGGCCCGGCTTGCAGGTAGAATCTCTTATTGTACATGAAGGGGCATTGTGATGTGAAGTGTATGACTCATTTTTCCTCCTACATGAGGAGAGGGTTTTTAGGTTTTTTGCTGACAGAATCACTAAAGCACAAACCACATTTTGAGTGCTCACTCCCTTTTCTGTTTTCAGAAAAGGGAAGGGGCAGTCCACTTGAATATTTAGTGTTACTATACATCGAGACAGTGGGTGGAAGAAAGTACAGGAGAGATTTCCTGATGGAGCCCAGGCCTGTAGAGTATGTGTGGGAGTCTTACATGACATATACTGTAGATTCCACTAATGGACATCAATTTCTGCTCCACCAGAGAAATCAATGATGAACCCCTTCGCCATGCCCAACTTGTATCAGAAACTTGAGAACGATCCTCGGACTCGGGAGCTCTTGTCAGATCCCAGCTACAAAGAACTGCTGGAGCAGCTCAGGAACAAACCATCGGAGCTTGGCACGTATGTGTATTTTCAAAATTTAGTCTTGCTTGAACAAAAATTATTTTCTGATAGAACGCTGAGAATTGAAAAGGAGTATGCCAAGTTGGTCATTACTGGCAGTAGGCTGAGAGTTGTACAAAAAGTCTGTAAAGAATTGCAGAACGTGTATTGTCCTTGAATATCGTGGATTAGAAATGCGTATCTTTGCTTGGCTTGTTGTACAGGAAGCTGCAGGATCCCAGAGTGATGACCACCCTCTCTGTGCTGCTGGGACTGAACCTCTCTGAGATGGAGGAGGAAGAGGAGCCCACACCCCCTCCTCCCCCCAAACCCAAAGAGACACAGCCTCCTCCTCCTCCCAAAGAGGAAGATCTTCCCGAGAACAAGAGAAAGGTAAATCAGTTCAGCATAGTTTTACATTTAGTGAGTCACTTCTGAAAAATGCATATTTAATCCTGTAATTTGCATTTTTTACAGGCCTTGAAGGAAAAAGAACTCGGAAATGCTGCATATAAGAATAAGGACTTTGAAAAAGCGCTGAAACATTATGAAGAAGCAATCAAGCACGACCCTACCAACATGACCTATATTTCTAATCAAGCAGGTACATATTCGTATACATATGTTGGAGAGTAAGTCCCAGCCTCACACATTTGGCCTGACTAACCCACAAAATACCTAATGTTAAATCTAAATTCCTCATATATAGAATATTATTATGAATTAATTGTATATATTTTTTTATAATCTCTCCAGCTGTGTACTTTGAGATGGGAGATTTTGAGAAATGCCGGGAGCTGTGTGAAAAGGCCATCGATGTTGGCAGAGAGAACCGAGAAGACTACAGACAAATTGCAAAGTGAGTTAATTTATTATTCCTGGAGTGAACCTACACACACTCTGCCTCTCCATCTTGAGAGCAAGCTTGTGCGTCTTGGAGGATTGTGAAGTGATGAGGCTACAAGCATATTTTTTTTTCTGAACTGGATGGGTACCCACATGCTGCTGATGAGCATTTGACAAGAAAATTCAGTTGTTTTCAACAAGAACCATTGGGTGGCAGTGTTGCTCTTGCTTCCCATTGCACACTGGCAAAAGATGGTGTAGTGATGTGGAGTTGGGACACATTATTTGTCCATGAGTGTTGGCTAAACTTTACCTTTGGTTAGTGGACAATTTTCCTGAGCTTTTGAGTTTTTTTTTTTTTTTTT
>JANJYQ010160400.1:0-10414 GCA_024605255.1 Rastrelliger kanagurta | reverse complement strand
TGTATTACTCCACACAGCACACTACTGCACTTAGCATATACACTCCGCTGATTACTGCACTGATTAACATGTTATAACATAAACTCATAAGGTAAAATTAAACTTATATAACTTGTTGAATAAGATCTTATATTGTAACCACTGCTCGTTTGTGCATTCTCGTCTCCATAGCAACCAACTATGGGAGTGACTGACAGGTAACTTAAATAGAGCCTGCATATTAAAGGGCATCTCCACTCATAATCAGTGTTTGCCTCGTATATCAAGTCACCTATGATTAGTTAATCTTATATCATCCACACCCCTAACTGCAGCATGTGCGTGTTAAGTTTGTTCAAGAATAAGGCACTGCATCAAAGTTCATGTATTAACACCAGATATATTTTAAAATCATTCTGTAATTACATGTTTCCTTAATTTGTCCACTGCGTTAATTTTAAAATTTGTTTTCTAAAGATAATTTAATCCATTTCAAACTTACAGGTTTGTTTCGCCTCTGAATCGGAATGTGATTTTTTTCTAAGGGAAAGCTATCAGCAAATAATTACGAGCCTTGACTTCACATATCCGCGTTCTTGTCCCAGAGTGGTGTGTCATGTGACCCTGATATGAGAAAAAAACTGCCTTTAAAATGGCCTTTAAGGTGTCCCCATAGTACAGCCTACAGCAAACATGACGTGCTATCTAAGGTGCCTGCCCAGAGAAAACATTATGTAATCACTGTCTTAGTTATGGATAAATCAGGTGAAGGGCCCCAGAGTGCCTCTATATGTGACAGTCTGGAATGAAGTGCCCTCGTGGGTGCCTTTTAAGTGGAAGGAAATGTGACAGTTGCCTGTAAAGTACCACCATAAGATGTAATACAATGGCCAATGGGTTGCTATTGTGAAAAAGTGGAAAAGGTACCATTTAAGGTTCTCCTGAGTCTCACATATAGAAATGCGTAAGTGAGCGCCTTTTCAATGACAGAGAAAACATGCTGAAATGCCCTCAATGATGCCCTGTATGCCAGAATAACATATTATATTATTTTTGTCGATTTGTCTTCCATTTTAGTAGAGAGGCTAAAAAACTTGCACAACATTGACCGAGAAATTTTATGCTGGCTAATGGATTTTTTAACTGACAGATCTTAGTGTGTTAGGGTCAATGATGTTTTATCTATGCTCTTATCTCTTCCACTGGTTCACTATACTGGACTGTGTCCTTTCACTTCTTCTATTTGTTTTTTGTGCCAAAGCCAACACCCAGCACATGTTATTGTGAAACTTGCTGATGATTCTTTTAATCAAGACCATGGCCCTGTGGTGTCAGATTATATCAGATGTTCATACTTTTTAGATATCAATGTTAACAAGACCAATGGTTGTTGATTTTAGGGGAAAAAAACAGGATACCATCTCCTCTGTGGTTAATAATGATCTGGCAGTGGAAACTGTGTAAAATTATAAATACTTTGGAACTGTTATTGATGATAGAATAACCTTTGAGCATCAGATTGACCAGGTATGTAAGAAAGCTCACCAACAGCATTTTTTATCTTTCTTATGTTGCCTTTTATTATATCATGGTTCACTCTTGTTAATTCTATGTGTGTGCATGTGTGTGTGTGTGTGTGTGTGTGTGTGCGTGCGTGCGTGCGTGCGTGCGTGCGTGTATGTATGTATGTGTTTCCCTCTGCTGGCTGTACAGCAAATTGCCCCATTGGCGATAAGAAAGACACCTTGATACCTTAATAAGGTAACTGAGATGACCTACTCAGTAGTTTGTTCAGTCATGGCCCCTTTATATCAGATACATTACTAATGTATGTCGAGTGTATTTTCTAAATAATAATTGATGTGTCCAAAATTGTATATGCCAATCCAATCAATTTTATTTATATAGCACAATTTAAGCAAAAACAGGGTTTCCAAAGTGCTGCACAGCAAGAAAAATTACAATAAATAACACAATAGAAGCACAATAAAACAATGAACACGAATCACCTCAGTCTTGTTGTTATTGAAATTTAAAAAGTTAAAAGCCATCCAGGCCTTGATGTCATGAAGACACTTCAGCAGTGCAGTGACAGAGTCTGTGTCATTATTCTTAAGAGGCACATAAATTTGACTGTCATCTACATAACAATGGAATGAAATGCCATGTTTCCTAATTATGGGGCTAAGCAGGAGCAAGTAGAGAGAGAAGAGGAGAGAGCCAAGCACTGAGCCCTGTGGGACCCCACATGAGAGGGGAGCAGAGGAGGACACAGAGTCGCCAGGCTAACCCAAAAAGTTCTGTCGGCCAAGTATGACCTGAACCTGAATTAGGATTTCCTGGTCCACTGTGTCAAAGGCAGCAGTTCATTCTAAAAGCACAAGAATCACAGAGTCACCAGAGTCTGTAGCTAAAAAGATATAATTAAAAACTGTGTATGTATGGTATGTATGCTATGTATGCTATGCTGTTCCAGAAAGGCCATTAATTGACTGTAAACTACCTTCTCAATGATTTTGAAGGAAAAAGCAGTTTAGAGAATTGACACAGCAGGATCTAGCCCTGGTTTTTCAATCAGTGGCTGTGACAAAAGAGGCCTTTTAAATGTTTTTGATCAANNAACAGGTCAAAAGTTAACCATTCATGCATGTCCAACTTTGATCTGTTGATGGCACTCTCAAGCTTGTGTTGCTTACACAGAAATATAACCCTGAACGCATCACTTGAGACCAAGTAATGGGTGATGTGCTGTTAACTTATTACATTATTGGGGTATTATTACATTATCAGTGAAATGAAGGTTAACCTGTAATGTAATAACTTCCCGTTAATACTTAGGACAGCCCATATCAATCCTTGTTCTTAAAAGGAACCCCAGCTGTTAAGATTTGTATGCCTTAATATGCTATAATTGTCCTTTCCTGCTACTACAACATTAGAAACATGTGAAATATTTTCATTCCTCAATATTTAATATATATTTTGACATACAGAGGCCACCATTACGCTACGTGACATGTAGTACATGAGCTATAAAAAGGTTTTTCTTACTAGGATGTCACACAAGAGACTTCTGCAATTTCATTGTTTCAAAAGAAGATATGTACAGTATTTCTAAACTTGTAACTCTTCCAGTAAGAACTGCTGCAACCATTATCTGGAAGTGGGAGGAACATCACTACTTCATAAACCAGTCATGCAAAGGGGCTGAGCAGGCAGGGAGCCATAAGGCTAGTCAGAAGAGTAGCTCAAGAGCTAAGGACCATTTGGAAAGAGCTCCAGAGCAACAGGCAATGCACGCAACCGGCATGGCCTCTATGCACACTCACCCTGCAAAACTCTATTACTCAGGAAAAGCCATGTTGAAGCTCATTTAAAGCAACATTTGGACAAGTACTGAGAGTAAATACTGGGAGGATATAGTCAAGTCCGACAAGACCAAAACTGAAATTTTGGCTATCATACTACACAGGAGCATGCCTATGTTCCCACAGCCCAACTATGGTCTCACAGCCCCCTACAGCTTGTCCTCCAATCTCCTTTCTCCTTGCTAGTATTGTGGGACCATTGAACCCAATTTAAAAGAAAAAAAACCAGTCTTAGTAATGTGGGACCAACAGGCTGTGGGACCATTGGACTAACTCTGCGCATCATATCACAGCATTTTGAAGCTGTTATTACAAAGGATTCTCCACTTAATATTAAACAAATTTCAGTTGGCATGTTTAATACTTTTGTCCTGTTACACATAATTTTATTTATGGGCTTTAATGTTTATAATTTCTACATTTGTGGATCTATTGAGTTAATACAAGTTTGGTGAAAATTCCATGTGAATACAGCCACTGTAAAAGCACATCTCCCATTTTCTTCAAAGATTCTCAACACAATAAAAAAAAAAAGGTTATTGAATGGAATTAAAAGCTGTTTTAGCAACGAAGTATAGTTAAATTGCATGTTTTAAAAACAAAGAGCAACCAGTGTGAAATGTCCTCTTGAGTGAAATGTTTGCTAGTTCATAAAACAATTATGCATGCAAGGACACCTTAAGGCAAATCTATAAATATTATTGTTGTCTACATTTAGACTACATCTACAGGGCTGCAGATGAGTTTACATTTACATTAAACACCCACTCCAGACATATTTGAAGACTTAATTTTCTGTTTCACTAAACAATCCATTCTCAGCATTGTTTCAGATGTTTTAGATAAATTTCAGAAACTGAGTTAATTACAAGAATTGACACATTTTTTCATTAATTCATTCATTCTTTATTTATTATAACACATGCTGTGGCAAGTTGAAATTAGTCTACAAGTTTTGTAAACTAGTGATTTGTCTGTGAAAGATCAACCAGTGACATTAATTAGAGAAAATCATAACTAATTAACCATAAAAAGAAAACATGGTTGTCAAATATTTGGGTATTTGCATTTACAGCAGACCACATGCACAGTCTGCATTAGATAACTACTCCAGAGCTCCAGTCTACCTGTAGAGTCTTTCATTCTTTAATCAATAAATCAAGGTTATTCATCATATATAATCATACAAGGTACAATCATAGTGATATTTACGTTATATAGATGTTAATTCTTTTTATTGGACCGTCATTAGATTTTTTCCTGCAAGAAAAATCTTTATTACTTATTCTGCTTAGAGCAGCTCTCTCCACTCCACCCTGGGAAACAACTGCACTGAAAGTTAGACTTCATGTCTGCTAAGTCCTGTGTGCCCATATTCCCCAACACTCTGTAATGTGGTCCCCCTTCTGGTTTCTTCTCAGTCTCCACCGTCCACACAGCAGGGTCAAGATGGAGGTATGTCACTGATGTTGGGTTCCTCCTCTCACATCTGCCCTTTGAGGAGCACATGGTCTGGCTGCAAACAGCGGCCGCTGATGTTACATTCACCAGGTAAGGACCCAGAGTCTCATCAATGAAAGACTTGACAGATTCACAAGAAGCCTGAGACAAGAAAGGAAACAAGAGAGAATAAAGAGGTGATGCTCCAAAGCATTGGCAGAGCGGGCGGCATGTTTTATTACAGACATGTTTGCAAAATAATTGTTTTTAATACTGAGTTTTGTTTTCTTTATGTTTAATCTTAATGTAGCCTCTTTTTTTGGTAATGGTGATAAATTGTTGCTGATGGGGGTCCGCTGAATGTATCAGGTGGCCTTTGTATTTTTTCAATAACAGCTGATACTGATACATAAAAAAGAGCAATGAGAGCAAGGTGACTTATATATCATGATGAATACTAAGTGCACAAAATAATATTATAATCTTTTTGAGTAATTTCACAGAATAAAATCTTTTTAGGTTTTTTCAGTGAAGAAGAGAAATATGAATGACAACACAACCAACTTTTTAAAAGAAACAAGCATGGTATATTAACCTCCATCTCTTCATACTTACGCTATAAATAATTTCAATTCCTACAAACCTTCAGCAACATTTAGTGACTAAGACCTATAATGTACTAGAGTCCTGCAACATTAAACATTTTGCGTGACATTGTCGCAGTTTTCAGTATGAAATGATAATGTGTGCATGGTTGTTGTAAAAAAGATGACATCATCTTGTCAGCCAAAGTTGAAGGTGTACCTTCGATTCTGCATACAGGCCATCGCCCCAGAGCACTATCCCTGCAGTTCCTAAAGCAGCACTCTCTCCAATGGTGTAGACGAGGTGCTCCTGCAGGAGGAAAAAAGACAGGTAACCAGAGTTTTCAGGAAAAAAAAACATGACAATTCAGTAACTTCCTGAAATAAAGAAAAAACTAAACTACACATATGCTTCTTGCCTGGGAGAGGAAATCTAGAGTATAAGTGTAGACGAAACGGGAGTATGGGTACACAGGTGGTGCTAATGGAGTCGCCTGCGCTCCTACTCTTATGGCCTCCATGATGCGATGTTGAGTGTAGAGACGCACTTCTTTTCCAAGGTCACGCATTTTGACGCTAAGGTAGATATCAGGATACAGAGCGGAGGAGGCGTTCCACAGCCAGAACAACTCGTTGTTCCTCTGAATCACTATAGGCGGACACTCTCCTGTATATGTTGTGCTTTTGTCATAATAGTTGTAGCAGCTGGGGAAACCATAATAACCCCACAACCCATTTGGTCTTTCCTTCTCCCCCAGTTTCAGAGTTTCCTCCATGAATTTCCTCCCTGCTTCCTCAAACTCTGTCCGGGCCGTGGCTTCTATCTGTGCAGGACTCCAGTCTGGGTGCTTGGACCTCACTAGTGCTCTTGATGCTTCCTGGTACACTTGTTTACTGTCCCAGTTCCTCTTCCACACAGGTCTCCAGCTCTCCCAGTCCACCACAGCAAGGCCATTGAAATCAGTGTCAGGGATATCTTTGTTGATGTCATCAGAGGCAACTTTTAGGTGATTGACAAGACTGGCATTCTGTGGCACCCCACCATTAATAGCCACTCCTTGGCTAGAGTACATGGGATACAGACCAAGCTTGTCTGAATAAAAGATGGTCATTTTTTTACCCATAAAGATTTGATTTTGATTATGGATGATGTCAAATGTTCCCAAGTCTATGTCCACACCATATTTAGAGAGGCATTTTTCAGTGGGGGCATTCCACATACTGAAGAAAGGTAACTTAGAATAAGGTGATGTTGCTGACTGCATGCTTGAAGCAAGGCTTATCATACTTAAGAAAAGCAGCATGTCATGATGAAAGAAAGCCATCCCTGCAAAGAAAGAAAGACAGCACAGTTAATATCACTACTGAAAATACTTTATTACTGCATTGTGAATTTTCTAGTGAACTAAACATGCATGGTGTGGCTATATTGAAATGAAGTTATATGCCATAATGTAATATAGTGTGTAAAAAGGAAATTGAAAAATGGATTTTAGACAAAACGATTAACAACTTACCAAACAATGGCATTTTGGTTTGTACTTTGCTGTCTCAACTTGCAGGAAAACACAGCCAAATGCGTTCTGTGACTTCGGGCACCCAATGAGAAGTGTGTGCAGGTTTTCCAGCAGTTATATGTGCTGACAGAATTTCAAAGGTGACACTACAGTAGAGCAAACATGATAAAATGTACTCAAAGGTCTCAGCACAGTAGAGAAAATATGATAAAATGCCCTCTAAGGGGCCGGCACAGTAAAACAAGCAAACTATAATGTTCTCTAAGGTGCCAGCACAATAGAGCAAACATGATTAAAATGCCCTGTAATCAGCAAGCATGTACAGTAAACACAATAAAATGATGTCAAACGTACCTGAACAACAGAGAAAAAAATACCATTGTTACAGTATGTTATCACTTACTTAGTTATGGTCCAATTAGGATGATGGCCAAAGAGAACCTCTTTATGCGACAGTCTGCAATGAAGTGCCCTCTGGGTGCCTTTTAATGATTTATTTGTTTTAAAATGTCAAAAAATCAAAGGGGCAACTATCTTGTTGATGGTAATTGCTAATCTCTAATATTTTCATGTTGTGCTAGGGTTTACCTTATAGGCCAGGTGGGAACAGGAGGCTTATATGATATGCCCATGAGGTGAGGCAAATGTCTTTATAGTTAACTTCCCTTTTATTAGATCACTTCTCATTCTTCTTATTCTTGTAGTAATTTGTGGTTTATGACCTTTGTGTTGTGGGACCTACACTCCATTCATTGAGTCATTTGTGGGTTGCTACTTAGGGGTAAGTTGTTAACATTTGTGTGCAGTAGTTGACTACAGAATGACCCAGCCAGGGGTGATCAGTCCACCTGTGTCCAAGTAGTGCACTGCTCCATGGATCCCTCTCCGGATGCACATCAACCTCAAGGCCTTTTCAAGACAAGACATCCTCTGTGTGAGAAACAGGGAATTTGACACTTTGGGAATCAGTGGCTGATAGTACAAGAGAGGAAACTGAGAGCAAAATGTAAACATGGTTATTTTCAGCAAGGGCTCTTGTTTAAAAAAAGGTTAAAAGTTACAAGTAACTGCAATTTCCACAGTGTCTCACATATAGACTGCTCTTACAAAGGTCTGAAAAGATATTCCTTTAAATAGTAATTCAGACAAGACATTTCAATGCTTTTAGGTCCAAGCCTTTGATACTGTTGAGCATATATTTTTACATAGACAGGAAAACTGTTTTTTTTTCTTGAACAGTCTTAATATGCATTAATTTTTTAAACCTTTTATTAGACAGTCATGACACAGGAAATCATGTGGGAGGGACAGTGATTATTTTTTCACCATTGGGAACCATAATTCAACACATGCCCTTGCCTGTGCCCTTCAAGGGTGAATTCTAAGCCAACTTAACAACTGTTTTACTCCCACAATAACCTTGCTGATCATAATTATGCTGATAATACTTAAATTTACTTTGCACTCTTGTCAAATGACTACAGTGCTATAGAAAAGTTCTGTAAAATGTATTGTGCAAATAAATAACTGAATGTTCAGTAATCCTTGCAACTAAACAAAGAACAAGCATAGTTAATAGTATATGGCATTTGGCAATGTATTAAAAACAAAAGAGCAGGTTAAGAACCTTTGTGTTTTACTGAAGTTTCAACGGTCATGTAAAAGTAGACTGCTGGAGGGTAAATACAATCAAGAACAGAACAGAACAAGCTGATTTAAGAAAGAAGAAGAAGAAAAAAAGTTGAGGAATTAAAAATGAGAAGTAATCCACTGGAGTGAGTTATGCTAATTATTCCATTTAACTTAAAAGCACATTAAAAAAGGTTGTTGAGTGTGTCTGCGAGAATATGATGATTTGAATAGAAATGAAAAACTGTTTTAGCAACAAAGTATAGTTAAATTAAATGCATGCATGTGACAGCAATTATTCACACATACAACCATATATAAAACAGAACTAACACACAGGTTAAAATAGAGCAGCCCTTTTATTAAAAATGCGACATCATCTACTTTTATCAATAACGCATGCAAAAGATTCGGTTTCAACTGCATGATTTTCATTGGTTTAACTTATCAACTCTACTGCAGTACATTTATATCTGAACATCAGAACAATGTAGCAAACAAAAATGACCAAGACATGTGCTAGTTATCTTGTAATAACTTTTGAATGTATATGTATGTATATGTGTAATGCAGACAGCAGAGTTGCTCAAGTGTCTAAATGCTCTCAACTTGAGCGACTACTGACTTGACTCAGACCTCTGTACTGAAACTACTCTAAGAGATTTTATCAGTCACTTCGTCAACGTGGGATGGTTTGAATCCGCAACCAGTGAAAATGCCCTTTAAAGTGAAGTGTTAGCCAGTTAAACACTTATGCATGCAAGGACACCTCAAGGCAAATCTACAAGTATTATTGTAGACTACATTTAAAGGCTGTAGATGGGTTTATATTTACATTCAAGGCCCACTGCAGGTATATTTTAATACCTAAAAGCACAATTGTTTTTCTCCTAATATGAAATTGTCCCATTCATTGAGGGTATTGGGAAAAAAACAGATGATAAACAATGTTGATTCAAAAATTCCAAACTGTTAGTTGTTGGATGTCTCCCACTTCACAATACAATCCATTCTCAGCATTTGTGCACTGGAGGTTACAAGTTTCCATACTTACCACTGGGTTTATATAAATTGCATTTTGAACTGAATTGGTATCCAAACTTCCAGGCTTATCCAAGCCTGGCAAGCCATACAATAACTTTAAAATGTACAGTGGAGTATGTTGATGCTGAACATGGCAAGCTAATTACCCTCATTATATTGCATTTATCAATCCATTGTTTTATACTTATGCTCTTGATATTTTTGAATATAACCTCTATGATGATCGGTTGCTGAAATAAAGAACACAAGATGCAGATGGAAAAGTACTAACTACAGAAATAAATGTTTTACATGACTGATCAAGGTCAACTTCTGCTTTCAGTTAAGGGAGTGCTTCACTAACTCATAAAAGTAAAAAAAACATTAAATTTTTATTTAATATTTATTTTATTAAATAAATATTGAACAAGATTACAAACAAGAGTAACATTTGAAGATTGTATGCAGGTTGTATCTATTGATAATTCTTGAGTTTCAGGTTACATCACGTGGACTACATGCAGGTCAGGATGACACTGAATGGAAGAATGAAAAGACCTATTTGGCCAATCAAAAGAGGACAAAATCCTCATGCACATTTCCTTTATCTATGTGGTATAAAAAGGTGTCAGACTTCATGCACTGGTCAATATTCTGTTGGTTGTCAGGGAGAGTTTGACCTAGAGCTCTGTAACTTTTCCATTTTAAACTGGTGTTAAAATAAATATTATATATAATATATAAAAAATTTTAAGCCATTAAAAGCTTTAATTGTCTCAATTCATTCAAGACCACTCACAATCATGTGGTTGCTCACAGCCGTATTAGTATTAGCGTTTAGCTCAGTTAGCCACTTAGCTAAAGTAAAGTCAGC
>JANJYQ010159869.1:1449-11748 GCA_024605255.1 Rastrelliger kanagurta | reverse complement strand
AAAAGTTGAGGGTCACTGGACAACGCAGCTGTGCGCTTCAAGACAGGATTGCATCTTGGACGTTTGTGTGTTGAAGAAATCCACATATGGGAGGTGTGAGAGGAGGCGGCGGGGGGATAATTAGTCACCAGAAATTGAACATGTATTGGAGACTCGAGTGCCATCAGTGTTTGCCTTTACACCAAAGCTAGTTTGGAGAGGAGACTGTGCGGGAGCTGCCGGGTGAGTGGCACAATGACTGTCAAGGATGAAAATATGGAGAGAGCAGCAGTATCTTCCCCAATGGGAAGCAGTGCAGCAGTGCAAAATACATGTTACCATCTACATGACTGGACTTACCTAAATACACCACCACTAATGGCAAACAGCACATTTTCAGAGTGTACCAAGAGTCAGTCTTTTTTTTTTTTTTTTTTTTTTTTTGGAATTGGGATCATACATGTAATTATATTTTTTATTTCTGTAAAATAAAAAAAAGGAGAAAAACATACTGTAGGATGGTTTGAGAAACACTGATAGACATGCTGCTCTAAACCCATTTTACAATGCTTTAAGCTGTGTACACAGGCCAACAACAGTACAATGCTAGGTTTCAGAGTCACAAGTTGCTCCTTGTAAAAACTGAACAATCTTTTTTTTTATTACAGATCTTTGGTACATACCAGCTAGTCGATCCCATCTGCTGAGTATCAAATATTTAAAAACCAAGCAGCTCCAAGGAGACTCTCAGGGGTTGGTTTCTTTTCCCAGTGATTGAACACACTGATGGGGCAAAGTGGACAGTGGAAATCAGGATTTTCCAGTTTTAACTGGTAACATGAAACAATGTACCCAGTTTTGGACTGGGCTGGTCTAAGTGATCTCTTCCCATCTGAACTACACGTAATTTCTGCAAACAACTAGCGGAAGTTTGTTGGGGAGAGGGATCCCTTAGGCTAAGCATGAATGAGAGCATGTCCGAGCACTGGAGGGAGTGAGGTGGCTGGGATGATTTAGGTCAGATGGGAGGTCGTCAGTGTCACAGACAGACTAGTGTGGCCTCTACATCATTCCCAACTGCATTAGCGTGTTGGCATACGCCATGGGCTTGACATTCGGATGAGGCTATAAACAAGAGTGAGAGAAAAACAAACATTAGATTACAATTCAACAAGCTTGTTAAAAGCTTTGTAAGCTGACCAGCCAATTAAATCACACTTAAAATTTACTTCCCCAACTAGTAGCTGTAGAAGTACTAATGCTACATTTTACATTTTTAGTTGTTTCTGACATCATGCCAGCTCTTACATTAAGAGGAACTACAAAGATTTTGCCAGATGGAGCTGTAAAAAATCTGATAAACTGTTGTCATTTAGGGTTTAAGTCTCAAGTTTTAAAAAAAAGTTTGGATTTAGAAAGAAGTGGAGATAGCAGATGTCTGCAGCTTCTCATTCCTCCATCTACATCTACTTTTGTAAAAGAAAAAAAAAACATGATCTTTTGAGCGCCTGACAAAAGTTATAGAAGTGCCAAGCTGGAGTGGTTCAAGTATGATGCTCACAAGATAATATGTAGTGCAGCTTTCTTTAACCATACTCCAAAATACTGGAATACTCTACCAAAAGCATTCTGCTGTTAATCTGTGAGGATTAAACTTTAAATCCTTATGTTTAATAAACTGTAATTATATAAAAAAAATGTGATAAACTTGGATAAATTAAGTACAGCATGCCTGTTAAATGTGTCAAATACAGTTTAAACAATCTACATTTAGGTAAATATTGGTAGTATTAGCTTAGACTTATAAACAAGGATTAAATGGTGCACAGAGGTAGCACCATTGAAGCTCTTGAATCAATTATTACCAAAATCAACAGTTATAATGACAAAAATGATAAAACATTCATACAAAATAGCATTTCTTTAAATTAAAAATCCCAATACCAAAACTTGTCATTAAAATAATCAATGACAGTATTCCTTAAAAAACAATTAGAATGATTATAAATCCCTATTGCTTCTAATAAAACTCACACAAACACACAACCACTTTTGAGCACAGTATACTGACCACAGCAGTGAACTGGTGAAATTCTGGCTTGAGGTCAGATCCCCTGAGGTGGATATACGCTCCTTTGTTTCCCATCTGATCACTGGTGGTGGACAGAGCACAATACACAAGTTTAAGTGGACCAGTCTTAGTAACAGCTGACTCAATGCTGTTTAAGTCATCAGACATGATTACATACCAGTAGTTGGGTGCTGAGAACACGGTGATGCACTTCCCTGAGTGAGTGACCTCATATCCCTCAGCTTTGACCTCATGACTGCGAATGATGAAGTCCAGCTTGTTCTGTTCCAGGAAGCGCTCAGTTACATCTGGCCCAAACTGGCAGCTCACCCCTCGCTTGCTGATTGACCGCCCATTCTGCAAGACAGAGAGACAGACTGATTAATATGGATGCACTAATATATCAGCCTATCAGTAAACAACGTACAATTCCCGAAGTCAGTGGCTGATGCTCTGGTTACTTGCTGTCCAACAGTCAGAGTCAGACAGTAGAAATAGTAGCTGTGTAAGTACAAATAGGGAAAACTTGTCTTATTAAAAAGGTAATTAGGTAATTGTATAGCAAGCCAAAGGGACTTTGAAGCAGATGTTTTAACAAAAAAAAAAAAAAATCTTATGAAAGTATTAACCTCTGGAAGAAGAAGTGGACTATATATTGATTTAACACACACCAAAATGGTGTTGGATGGGTGTTAACTGACCTGAGGCTGTGGATCTGACCAGAGGAGGTCACACATGGGACCTGAGAAAGAGTAGAGAAAGGTGTTAAAATATTCCTGTCTTCCTTTCAGCAGATGGTTTCCAGAGAGAGATAGTGTTTTATACAGATGGTGCAATACAGTTTGACTCTTACCTGAGTCTGGAGGCTGTCTGTTCCTGTCAATCTTCCTGAGGTCTTCCAATGTGACGCCATCTTCACTGAACAGTCCACCATGCATAACCTGAGATAAGAGAATCTGATTAGGATCTGTGTGTCTACAACCCAAAATATTTAACTTACTGTGACATTAAAGTCTGTTGCAACAGACAGTAGCAAGATGCATATAAATTTAGGGCTGAGCAATATGGACAGAATCAAATATCACAACATTTTTAACCAAATGCAATGATATTCATATATTGACAATATTGTAGGGATGACTGTCAGTGCTTTTTGATAAATAATTATCGGTAATTACTGTAATGCAGCCTTTAAAAGCAGGAAGACACTATTCCATATCACAACATTTCAATGTTCAAAATTTAGATGATAGCGATGAAATATCACAATATCAATAACGATTTATTGCCTTGCCCTACATAAATTAAAATTATAATCAAATAATTCATCAGAAGATGTTCTGCCTGGTAAAGGTCTTGTGAAAGACAATTAGCCAAAAACTGACAATAAATAGAGATTGTGCGTCTCAACTACAACATGTCTCTCCTCTTTTTCCAATTTATTCAACAGATTATATTTAAAGTAAGAAAGTACACTTCCAGAAAAATAACAGTAACAACTGGCTGCAGAACTATGGCATCAATTAGACACATCATCGTTTACACCTGTGTCTGTGATGAGTCTACAAAGTGTCCAATTGATCACCTCTGTCCAGATTTCATTACTGCCTACAACACTTCTGTTACTACAGCAGTCACTCACCAAGACATGTAACATTCTTGTTGGGGACACATCAGGGCGCATTAGCTTTAACAATACATGAGATATGTGGTTAAATGTGTCCAAGACCAACTGATTGGATAATAATACGCCTTTGAGAGGTAATTTACACGCTTGCATTTAGCAGTGTCCACTTATGATCCAACTGCCCAAGATGCATTTTAAAGTCAAGTGTAGACAGCACATTTGAGACTATTGGTTGCATGGCCTTATGACTGCTCAAAATGATGCAGCTGCTGCTTACCAGTACTTTGTTGTTGATACACTGTGCAAGAGGCAGCCACTGGAAGACTTCACTGAACAGCTGGAACATCTGGGCTGTGTACTTGGCCTTGACCTCCCCCTCAAATCCGTACATCTGGTTCATGTTGTCTGTCTCATGGTTACCTGCAGGTTAAAACCATGATGTACAATCTAGTTTCAGTAACTTCATACATAAATATAAAGATCTGTAATTTAACAGCAGAACCCACACAAAGATCAATATGACAAAAAAAAGACTGATACGTGGGACACAATAATATATTACATATTGCAGTACACATGCAGATGAAACACATCCATCTAAAGACAGCGCTGGTATACTGTGAGCGTTCTCACCTCTAAGCAAGTGAAAGTTGTCAGGGAAGAGCAGCTTGAAGCCAAACAGGGTGAGAATGACCTCCAGAGAGAAAGAGCCACGATCGACAAAGTCCCCATTGAACAGCTGAATTTTTGCGGTTAAGTTCAATGACGCACAAGTTCTGAGTTGAGGCTTTTGGGTGTTTTTTTTGTTTGTTTTTTTTTGACACAGAAATATACAACACAAGAAGCAAACACTGCACTAAATACATTTATGAGCGGATGTGACTGACTTAATGGCTTTGAGTAGAAAGGATACATAGGGGTTTGTCTCCGAGGGTAGGCCGTTCAAGTTGAAGATGTTGAGGAGGTCATAGTATTGCCCGTGTGTGTCACCGCAAATTGTTATTTTTTCTGTCTGTGGCAAAGAAACAGAACACATTAAATAGAGTACAAACAACCATTTCAAATGTATAAAATCAGGAAATAAGGAATGAATATTATATTTTACTATCATTCAGATAAGTCCTCACCTCTTTTAATGTGATTTCAACAAGACTCGGTAGTTTCGATAGAACATCTTTAACTTGCACCAAAATCTGAGAGAGTGCAAAAAAATAAAAATAAAATTTAATTTCATGTATATTTACTTCAACAGCTTTCTTCCAAATACACAAATATGCCTACCTGATAGGCACACTTTCTGTGCAGTTTCTTCTGGTCTTTGAACCAATCCATCATTTCCTTCATGAACTTCAATGTGACCTTGCCATCTTCAAGTTTAGGGCCTACGTAGTCGTCCTCGATCGCTGCAATAAAAGATGATTTTAATATCGGATCAAAGACTGGTGCATTTTATTATCACTACCATTATAGTTTCTGTGTTACAATCAACACGTTGTTTGAACCAATCAGCATAAAGTTCATGTCTGTTGCAAATAATTTTTATTGCTTTACAACAAATTTTAGACTCGGCAGATAACACAACAAACTTACTCATGCTTTCAATGTCCAAAGAGTCAACGACAGATTTTTTTATCTCGTCGCTGGCGATGGCTCTCTCAAAGGCCTTCTGTTTCACAATCTTGTTACATTCCTGATACTTCATCCTTGCATCCTTGTCATTTGGTCGAACCCTCACTACCTATCAACCAGAAGAGAAAAATGACACATAAATTAAACAATAATTAATCATTAACTGGCAGCAATGCATACTTATTGTAGCTGCAAACAGGACAAACATAGTAAAAAAATTAAAGGATTCAGTTTATTAATCACGCAAAACAGTTTCTACTGAACGGAAAATAATCTGGTTGTGTACGTATGCTGTAAATGATCCAAATCTGAATTACTGACAATCACACACTGTTCTGCCCTACACATTTCAGAGATCTATAAATCCATATGAATCTTCTTCCAACCTATTATAGCTTCATAAAGGATTAAGTCTCATTTTCTGTTGTCAGGGCGCTTGATTTGGTTTGTGCAACAAACTGCAGCACCTACGGCTAAAGCTTTAGAGGTCTTTGTTACCACAGCCCTGATATATTTATATCCTTAATATGAGAACAGGACAAACAATAGACACCAAATTACCAGTGGTATGACTGCCTTCAGACTTGATCTAATTGGCATGATAGTGACTGGATTAAAGGATAATCCCTCCGTTGGACTGTTAAGGCAACATGAGGAGCCTAACTCATGGTGACAGATGGATAACTGGAAAACTCATTCTTTAGTTTTTTTGAGAACATATCAGAAAAAAAACAGCTCTACTGTGCACATTTCTCATGTCCTATGTGTTCTACGCTTCCTGAAACCTTTAAAATATGATTTGTCTATATAGTAGATAAATGTGAACAGTTACTATAGTCAAAGAAGCTGTATTTCTTACTGTCTCGTAGTCCTTAAGTGCAGCCTTGAACTTGCCCAGTGCCATGTTGGAGGTGGCACGGCGATAATAACCCTTGATGTAGTTCTTGTCTATCTCCAGGGCCTTCGTAGCATCAGCCAGGGCATAGCCATAGCACTCTGTGCGTAGGTAAGCCAAGCTTCGGTTGCTGTAGTAGATGGCATTGGATGGGTTGAGTTCCAAGGCCTCTGTGTAGTACTTGATTGCATTTTCATAGTCTTTCTCTGAAAAAACAAAAACAGTTTTAACAGTTTTAGAAAATATCAAACACAAAACAGGCAATACAGGTTTAGCATTATTATTGCTATATTATCGGGGTGATACTGGAGCTTCATATCAATTGAAAACATGATTAAATAATTAATCCATGACAATTCTGACCATCAATGTCAAAGTCTTGTTTCATGTAGACACCCCAAAACATTGCTTTACCGATATTATCAATCATAGACATTATTGGCCTATCACAGATATACTTGATATCGGCATATGTTGTCTGCACTGATTTTTTAAAGTTATATAGGCAGCATTTCATGCATGTATCCTATTTTTAACTAAAGTTTAATGGATACATATTTTTGTTTATAGTCATAATTATTAAATTCCCAGTGAAGTTTAGTGTTAGCAGTGTTGTAATAAATATAGTTAAACTGTAAAATATAAGTGTTTGATAACTTGAAAAAAATTTGCTTTTTAAGTACATATTCTGTATCTTTAAGATTATCGGCCGATGTATCAATATCAAAACTCTCATTATCAACAACTCCCCCATAAAATTCAGTATTGGTCAGGCACTGTTTTCCAGAAATAGCTTCTCTAAAAAATTAACTTGCTTTTTCTCCAAATGTATAATCATTCTAGCTTGACTACCGTACATTTGATAAACTTACATAGAAGACATTGCTTTAGGCTCTACAGACAATAACTGGACACACACTGTATGTTTTATTAATCCAAAGTATTTGACACACCAAAGATAATCCTATCCCTAAATAAATAATAACCACAGCATGCCTCATTCTACATCTCAATAACAGTGTGACAATATTCTGTATAAATATACTGGTTGTTTTAGTCATGTTTACATAGTAAGGTTGAATAAAGAGTAATTGCACCCCAGTATTAGTCAGAAAACACCAAGATCAACATTTCAGTTTCTGCACAGTGTTATAGTACTCAAAATCCCTAAATTCTTGCTACTGTACTGATAATTTTGATATATAAACATACTACCTGCAGGCTACACACACCTTCCTATCTGTGTTATGCATGCATGGTACTGCACACTTGGCCCAGTGTAGAGAATAAAGTTATGAGATGCAGTTAAAAACAACCTTTAATCCCGTTAATGTGCATACTGTTCAGAGATAGCCGATGCTAACCTCGTGTAGTCATACAGGCGTGCTCTGTGTGTAACCTACCACTTTAGATGCAAAACACTGGCCAATGTCACTGCCATATTAGATAGATGCCTCACATTTAATGAAGTGGAATACAGTATGTGTATGTGGGGAACATGTGGGGCTGAGATTTGGTAATTTACAGGAAACAAAGCATGCAATATACTAGGTCACAAAAGGAACCTAGCATATTAATAGAACATAAAAAGTATTATAACGTGATTAAATAGACAGTATTTTACATTTGATAGAACATGTGTCTTCAGGGCATTTCTAACTGTATTTTAAAAAGCCCTAAAATGAGAGTTTACAAAGCGGACATAGGCAGAAAATCTAACTTTCGTTATTGACGCTTTTTACTGCCATTTTGAGTGACTTCTTACTTCATTAAAGAAAACAGGCAAACACCCAACACGATCTAGCAACAAACATCGAATAAAATAATGCAGAAGGCACAAGAAATAATATTTAAAAAGCTCAATATTATAGTGACTTAAGTGTGTGCTGTTAAAAACGAGGCTGCTGCTCACACGCCTCATTTTATTAACTTCAAAAATAATTAAAAACAGATTTGAATAAAACAGAAAGTCATATTTATATTGAGTTTCAATGCAAATAAACCACAAATGCGCAGCGCACTATAAGTGACACGAGTGACGGCATGTGATAATACTGGTGCTAGCTGCGTATTAGCATCGTTAGCTCCTCGATGTTAATTCAATGCAGTAATCCAATGAATGAAGTTAGCTTGATGCTAAATTAGCCTAGCATGCATTAGCGACCGGCTCCGGCTAAGTGAAGTGAAGCCCTAGCAACTACTTCATGCCACCGGCTGCAGTCAACGGTAACACGATTATCTGTTTTAAACACGTCGATTAAATGCAATTTACTTGACAGAGTTGCCAGCTTACCTTTAAAGTACTTATTCGCCTTCTCCTTGAATAGCTCTGCATCATTACCTCCCTCCGCCATCTTCTTCTCACTGCCGTTTTTCAGTAGCTTCGCCATTGGCGGATGTCGCAAACGTCGCAAAAAGGCGCCCCCCCGTTGATTTTTTTTGTGATGATTTGTTAAAAAAAACTTACATTTTCTAACACATGTTCTCAAGTATTATGGCAAAATTCAAGTATTTGTATACTTGAAATAAAATGGTATTACTTCTTGCTTATGTTTACAAAGACTTGGGATTAGTGTTTATATGAGCAAGAACAGTGGTGTCAAATTTTAGTTCAAGGGCCACATACAGCTTATTTGATCTCAGTTTAGCCTACAAATAATACATTTACAAAAATAGATTAGCATGACCTACTGAGATGTCTTTGAAAAATGAGCACGTTTTTTTCAGATTTGCACAGAAGCTGCTGATCGACAACATTTTGCACAATGATCAATATATAAATGGTTTAAATACGATATGATACGATAATGTGTATTTATTTATTTTTTTCAAAGAATTGTACAAATGGGCAGAGAGGAAAAGAAACCTCTGAAGCAGCAGAAAAAATTAAACTTTTCTGAAATTTTCATACTTTGTAAAGTTATCCAGTGGTCCAGATTGGAACCTTTGGCGGGCCAGTTCTAGCCAATGGGCAGTATATTTGACACCCCTGAGTTATAGAGAGATACTGATAATGACATTTCAGTGCCAATGGTAACAAAAATACCAAGTAGGAAAAATGATTTCTCTTCATTAACCAGCAGGGGTCAACACATGCCTTCACTGAAATACCCAAGAAACGCTCATAGAATTGAGTGGTGGAAGTAGTTGGGTTTGTAGGCAACTATTAGACTGCCAATGAGGTTAACCAGAAAAAAATGTTTATAAGGTGACTAATATGTTACAATTGGATAATTAGTGAAAGATTAGGCAAATGATTCATTTGGGTTTCCCAGGTTTTATCTGGAAATGGAATTTAATTTTTAAGAATTCGAAGTTCAATAAAATTGTTGACAAGTAAGTCAGTGTAACATTAAAGTACAGCTGCAGTCACAATTTCTTTTGGTTTTCTTCCAGATGCCTCATGACTTGAGGATGCTACAGTGGAAGTTTCCTGCCATCTGAAGGCAGCAGTTGGCCTTTGGTAACCACAGGCATGGCAATGAGGGGACAAATATGGCACAGGTGCGCGTGTACACAACTTTACTCACTCACACATGGCATCTGACGCACCCGGGCTTCAAATAACTGGTTTGCAAAAACATCACGCAAACCTTAAGCAGAAGCACATCCGAGCTGAGCCACCTTTCCGCTCCCTACTGATGGTCACAATGTGGTCAGTGGAGTCAAGAGAGGCCAGAGGGACGTCTGTCATCAGTACCAGAGAGGAAAAGGGCAGCCTTTTGAGATATATGTTTGTGGTTTGGGTTTTAGTTAGGGTTAGAAGTTCAACAGAATGAGAGACATTTAAGGGAGGCTTGTGAAACAGAGGATACAACCCAGTCCAGTCCACTGCTCTGACTCACAAGCAACATCCCGCAGTCAAGAGTAAGAGGCCAAACAGTTTGATGACTCACCACGACCCCGGTCGAGGACTTACTAACCCCACAGTGTGAGTTCACTTTCCCTTAGTAAGATTACCTATGACTCTCCTCTTTTTCTGAGCCATAACTTGTCTGGTGCCGTGATAGTTTTACTAGTAGCTGCTAAAGGGAAGAAAAAGAAAAACACACACACACACACACACACAACGAGACTGACTGAGAACCAGCTGACGTT
>JANJYQ010159839.1:8141-23466 GCA_024605255.1 Rastrelliger kanagurta | reverse complement strand
CACACACACACACACACACACACACACACACACACACACACACATACACACACACACACATATCCACATTAACATGTGAACTGCCATGATTATACTCTAGCTGGAGTGAGAGTGTATTGAAATTGTGTTTTTTTGCATTTGTGTTTTTTGGATGACCTATTGGATTTTTGCATGTTGTGAATTGTAAAGGAATCTATGCTAAAGGAGGTAGATGATCACTTAAAAAGGAAAATGCTCTTTGCAATCAAAAATACCTCAAAAAAGTACTTTTCATCAGTCAAGTTGCTACTTCGTTACAGACTGACAGTTTACAGACTAAATTGGTTTGAACATTATTAAACAATTTTTGTTGTGCACTACTTTGCTGTGTGTAATTTCCCAGAAAGTCTGCTGAGTCACTTTGACTTTGAGCCACAATGTTGTGGCTGTTGGTGATCATGCGGCTCTTTTAAATTGTTTTTAAGAAACACCAGTGATTACCAGGAACAGGCAAAATCTAGTCTTTTGTTCTCAGTTTCAAGACATCTGCATTTAACATTATTATACGTTTTCATTGAAGGAAACCATTTATGGGAAATATTAGTAGTACAACATCTCATGAGGTAAGCAATTACCTTAGCTTTTGAGACTAGTTGGGTTGTAGGATTTGGAGGAGGTGGCACTGATGAAAAGCCAGGAGGCAGAGCTGGAGGTAGCAAAAGTGTGATGAGGATGGACAAGATTAGGAATTACTGCTCAGGCTGGACAGTTTGGAGAAAAAGTGAGAGAGATGAGATGGTTTGGACACTTGCAGAGGTGAGATGCTGGTTATATTGGGAGATGGTTACTGAAGATGGAGTTGCCAGGCAAGAGGAAAAGAAGGCAGGTCAAAGAAGAGATTTTTGGATATGGTGGAGGAAGCCATGCAGGTAGCTGGTGTGACAGAAGATGCAGAGGACAAGAAGAGATGGAAACGGATGATAGACTGTGGTGACACTGAATGGAAACTGAACGGAAAGAGCCGAAAGTAGAATGAGTTACCTCAAAAGGTGTTTGCCAAGCATGTAGCCTTGGTTGACAGGTTATATTTTAGTATGGGGTCTGAATTTTGTAGGAGATAATACAACAGATTGAATAATTGTAAAATGACACTATACTGTATGTGTCATCATACAGTATGTATATACATATACATACATGTACTGTGTGGTTTATATTTCACCTTTTATAGAGTAGTAAATCAGAAATTAATGAAACTTGCTTTGGTGTTTAAATAACACAAATTGACTTGTTAGTATTTAGCATGACAGTGTTCACACAATATGTAATTGTGTTGTCTTGACTAGCGCTACTATCGTCAGACGAGACTAGACATTCGTTTTTTTCATGGCTAAAATGAGACAATAGTAAGACGGTCCATTTTAGTCATAAAAAAACAAAACATTGACAAATATATTTTGTCTAATCTCGTTTGATGAAATTGACACAAATTGAATACTGGGGTTGACACATTTGAACAAATGCACCTGCTAGAGTATCTTCATGTGCAACACTTGAGAGGAGATGTACTGCTTTGGTTTTAGCATAACTGATGTGCAGAAGCTTTCAGTTGTCTTTACTGCTGATTATGCCCGGGTGTAGAATCGTTTGCTATCAGTGCTGTTTAATTAGGGTAACCATGAAAGAGGCAGCATGATAAAAAGAAAGAGAGACAGGATGTAGTGTTGCCTGCACAGCTCCAGTGGCAGCTGGCTTGCTCAGGATCCTGATAATCTCCTCTCTCATTCCCTCTGGTCCCCAAATGCTCGATCAGGCGTCATGACACCACACACTGTGCTACGGCTTTGCAGGCTCTGGGAATCCTTTAAAAATATATATAGTTTGATGGTATCATGGATTACATTATATTAAATGAAATTAATGATTGTAATTAGTATAAGCATTTCAAAAAAACATCAGTGCTGAATTTTTTTTACATTAAGATGAATTTTCATGAATAAGTGTGCATAAAAATATAATATGTCACCTTTTTCATATAATCTGCAAGAACAATGACAGCAGCAGCGGAAAGTTACTGATGAGGTCGGAAATAAAAGAAGCCGCCCATCACCTCTTTTCCATGAAGAGAGAGGAAGGGCGAGAGGCCAAAACAACAACAAAGAGATTTGGGATTGACTTTGACCCGAGGCTGACTCTGCTGATCTAGGGGCTGTAATAAGATGTGAGTTAGGATTGGCTAGACTGACTCTTGGTAAATCCCTGATTGGTTGAAGCAGGGGAGATGCTTCCTGTCATTCTTTCTTGGCCCTCTGTTCTCTGTGGATGCCATCAGACTATCATCGGGTTGACTGGGAGGGTATGTGTGCATACACATGCTGACAAATGTCTGTGCTCATTGGTATGCAGGTTTCACTGAAGGATTATTTGTATTTTTTTATATTTAAAAGTAGATGATATTATGAAGGGCCAGGGCTGTAACAACTAAGATCGTTGTGTGCATGTCTATATGTTCGTGTTCTAGTGTGTAAAAGGGTGTGTGGCTGTGTGCATGTTTTCTCTCTAATCTACAGTGTTGCTGTCATTATAACTTCCTCACTGGAAGCTCTGGAAACAGACTCACAAGGCTGTGAGAAGATGCAGATGCATGAAAGACGAAAAGGACAGAATGTGTTTTAAAGCTGAAAGCCATGTGTGATGTTGAAAATGTGTTTGTGTGGTTTTAAGTGGAAGAACTGAAGTGCTCTTAAGTGAGTTTGCATGAAGGTAAATAAACTTTTTACTGTGTTCCCAGGCATGTGCTTGTTTTCTTAAAGCCTGAGAAACACTGAATAGGCTGCAAAAGAAAGTAGAGAATAGGACATAGGAAAGATTTGGATGGGAAGAGATGCATCCTGAGTCTGAGTCCAATTCTTCGCCCCCCGGCTGCCACCATCTTGAACCCTCTTCCCTCAAACAGTGATGAGGGCTGATGGCTGTGAAATTACTGTGAAGCACCTCAGTGTCACTGTGTGCAGCTCTCTGGCTATAGAGCCTGATAGGTTTTGTCCTCTCCAGAGAGCTGCCATCCAGCAGAGGAGCAGCCAGCAGGGTCAGAAAGGACAAGAGAGAGAGAGGGAGAGGGAGAGAGACAGACAGACATGGACAGGCATGCACACACATACATAAAGAGTATGGGCTCATCTGACATCCTCATAACACTTCTGTGTTACCTGTTGTTCTGTTGATACTTTAAATAAAAAGATTACAAAATGAAATTCTATGTCACATTTGTGTCAATAAAAAAGATTTATATTAGGCAACTAGCAAATATACTCATCCAGATTGACTATTGACTTGGAAGACTTTTCATGATTTAGAATTAAGTCAGTGTGGTCAGGTCAAGTCAAAGTAAACATTTGGAAGTAATCAAATTATCCCATTGATTAGATGACTATAAGTGGGCCACAGAAGCATGGGTAAAAGGGTCTTTCAGTAATCCTAAAGCAGGATTTATAGTTGTTTGCAGTGTAGCTATTGAACCTATGCATGAAGCTGCTGTAGCTAGTAGAATACTAGTCCATACCTCTGCTGTCCTGCACATCCTCAAAAGGTTGGCTCACAGCAATTGTCTGCTCTCTGTCACTGTGGATGAAAGATCATAAACAAAGTCGCACAGTGGTAGTCTTTTTCAGTAATGAGACAAGTTGAACTTATCAGTGTCTATATCACAAGTGAATGAATGTTACAATGAAAATCTATGCACAGGGATTTAGGGATGATATGTGATGATTTATAGATATCAGGGGGTAAAGTCTGCCTGAGCTATGAATCAAAACCTAGTGGGATTGCTGTTAACTCCTTAGAAAGCATAAACCCAGTGTAACTGCTTGTCAAAGTGCCTTTGAGCAAGACACTGAACCTCAAACTGTTCCAGATGAGCAGATGAATGCCTTGCAACCAGTTTATTATTAGATTAAGATTCACAATTTAAGATTCATTTGTCACTTGCGTAATTGAAAAAAATCAAAATGCAGTGAAATTTTTTGTCAATCAATTAATTGTTTGTTCTTGATGATAAAAAAAAATGTTAATTGCAGCTCAAAGTAACATCTATTCCTGTGATAGAAAACTGTATAAACCAGAAATTATTCATATTAGAGAAGCTGGAACAAGATAATTATCTTTTATTTCTTAAAAGAATTACTCAAAGTGATCATTGAATTATTCTGTGCTGATCAGAAAATTCATTCATAGACTAATTATTGAAACTCTAAATTCTTTCTTTGATTCTTTTTTGCTTTGGTTTTGTGAATTGAACAGAAATAATTAGAAATACATTGTAAAAGATCCTAAATTCATTCATTTTTAATTATATTTATTTTTATTATTTTCATTAATAAAAAAAATGTTTTAAGATGTACAAGATTTCGTTCGAAGTTGCCTATCCACTAATTACAAAATCACATGATTATATAAAAAGCAGCAATGACAAAGCCAGTTGTATTTTTTCTCTGCTTGCTTTATGTTTTATTGCTCTGGGCTTTTCCCACCCATGAGCTCTATTTATTCACTCACTCACGTGGCAACACCCAGCACACTAATTACCACTTATTCACCACTGAAAATCATAACTTAACTTGATGTCGGAGAGGCCACACTTAAAATCCACAGTCCATTTTTAGGCATGCGGCTTTTGCCTCACGTTCACCCACTTTTTTCCCATCATATCATCGCCATTAAAATACAGGAATAACTTGAGATTTCACAATAGAAAAATACAACGGCAGCAAGTGACGCCTCTTGGAAAGAGAATTCACATGTGGTTTTGTCTCCCTTTTTTCTCTTTCTAGTTATTTGTGTGCAAATTAGCTCTCAGAGGAGCTTTTGTCTTCTTCTGCTGTCTTATTAGAGCGGTAAGGCCTTCTCCTCTGAGGCCTTAGATAGGCTTAGCTGCTCCCAGGCATATGGCGGCAACAGAGTGGCATTAAAAAGACACACAAGAGCAGAGTGAAAAAAATCACATGCAGCACAGATATGTCATATAGGATGCAACTGGTGTCCAACAATACACTGACCTTCAACAGTGATGCCTCTGTCTCTCTTTCTTGAACATTCCTCATTATTGTCTGGCTCCAGTCTTCAGATTTTAATCTACAGGAAGAAACACATCAAGATACTGCATGTTGCTTACTTTTTACTCTTCGTCAATGCCAGTAAGGAGATTTAATCTCTTTTCATGGAGTCTAATGGGAGATGAGATTGAAAAGCCAAATCACTCAGTTAGACCTTTTGTGTTGAATTTTTACAGCCGTGACCTTCCCAGTGAATAGGAAGCATTTCTGTGATGATTAAAGGTGGTTTGGTTTGAGGATTTTCAGAAACAGCTTTCAGCTTTGGGTATAAAATGTCAGTCTAATACCCACACTCACTGTAACAAAATCATAGTATCAGGGCATGTGTAAAATATGTGATTAACAAATTAAGCCCAACTGATGACCAATTGGTCCTGTGATGGTTCTTTAGTTTAAAGGTTGGCATTCATCAAGTTTTGCAAATGAACTAAATTTTTAACTGATGATACCACGCAAGGGTTCACCAAAGTGATAACAGCTGGATGTCAGTACCAACTTTCACATAGGTGAATATACATACAGTGTTATGAAAAATTTTGACATTTGAAATGCTACTTACTGCTTCACCATCTTTTTGATGTGATGAAATTCCATCACAGTTATGAGGGGGAGTAATCTTGCCAGAATTTAACAATGCCGCAGAGAGCCTGTTTCATTAAAGCTGGATGGGGAACTGCAACCATACAAACATCAATGTAACCTTTGGTTTAAAGATTTGTTACTAAAACATGTCTCCTGCCTGTTCTGGATACATGAGGACATTAAACAATTTATCATTTTTTATTAGATACAAATTTTTAATGTCACTTACATTGGCTCTTGTTTTTGCAGACATTGAATTAATTCTTTAGACCAAAGTTTGTACTAAATGATTGTAATATAATGTGATGTGATAAAAATCTGCCTTTTTGAACAACCAGTTAGACTTATGCTATTCTGATGGAGGATCCCACTCTGCAGTCATGCACATGAGATGCTGTCATTAACAAATTCATTTTTTATCATCCGCTACGAAGAATAATGAACTGAACACATGAAACAAGATAATTCATCACAGAACACAATATAAAAAAACAGCTGTTCAGAGATGATGTAGGTCACTCTGCAACAAGATCAGTGCTGCTCTCTGTGTTGGATTGCAGCATTCATGTCGGGCCAAGACAAAAGAGAATTGGTGAACTTCAAAAGACTAGCACTTGCAGACATGAAAGGACACACTTTTTAGCCAGATTTACCAGCCAATAAATGCTGCCTGAAGCTTGTTATCCACTCTTTCTTTCAAAATACCTTTATAGTATAGCACACTGGATCTGATATAAAGACTGTGATATGAAAGTCTCATTTCAGGCATGTAACACTAAATGTGACCTGTGTTCTTTCCCCTCTTCTGTTTAATAATCATGATGAAATATAGTCACTACATCACAGTCTTACACAACATCTTCTGTCATAATCAAGCCAGTTTTTTTTCAAACTTCAGCCTAAATGTTTTCAATGTTGGTCAGGCCCAAAGACTTTTTAAAAAGTAAAAAAAAAACAAACTTATTTCGAAAATAAAATTATTCTTTTATTTTCCCTCAGCACTAACTAGTGATGTGTGGTAGGAGGTTGTTTACTCACATGTTCTGCTAAGCTGATGTGACCTCTCACCTTAGCCAACTGTAGCGTAAGCTGTCCAGACACTGTTGTGCATCATGTGTTGTAAACAAATCACTAATGGTGTGAACAATTTGTTAGCTGGTGTGTGTGTGCAGACTCCTGAAGTAGAAAATTTTGACTCTGTCTGTCCATCTCTCATTTTATACATTTTGTAATATTATAGTTTTTAGATGTTTACTCTCGCAAAAGAAGCCTGCAAATCCCTGAATCGTCACAATTTTCTATTATATGCAGTACAGTAGTATGTGGATTCCTGTCACTTGATGCATGAAAGATTAAAATATGGGTGAAACTGTCAGTAGATTAATCAATTAGTTGATTAATTGAAAATGAATTAGTGAGAAGTCACAATCTGAATATGTGGGCTTAGGCTTTGTAGATATGCAACAGGCATTAATGATTAATTAATGATTAATGATTAATTAGTTAATAAGGACATGATATGCAGATGAATCAGTAATGAAAATAGTTGGTTGCAGCCTTATATTTAATCACCCACTTGATACTTGCATGTGAACAGTGACATTAGACACCATAATACAAAGACATGCTTGGTCGAGAGCTCAGCTGTGCACAGAAATTTGAAATGACTCAAATCTTAAAGCTATTGAGCAAAAATTGTGATTTTATTGCACCTACTCCTCACTAACTACTGATATTTGATAATATCATCAGGCTAGCTGTATTACTCACTCAATCATGAGACAGAGGAAGATTGCAGCCATTGATAGTATCCTTGAATCTTTCCTGATGGCAGAATTAAGTCGCCTCATTTAAGGCCAAATCGAGGGTCCTTCACCACTGGCTCTTTGCATTTTCTTTTTCTTGTAGTATGATTATCGTTGATTTTATCAGAAATTTCTGAGCAGTTGATTATTTAAGTGTGATTTGGTATTTCATGTCCTAAGCAGTGCTGTAACAACGATGGGGCTGAGAGATACAGATAGAATATATCCTCGCGTGCGTGGGATCTATCGAATAAGTCTGATTAGGAGCACTAGTCTAATGCCCATGACATCAGTGGATTGTTTTTTTAATGGCCTGTCATCCTCTCGATCACTACTCCTACATAATGAGATTTTTGGACATATTTTCCCCTCTTCTCAGGAAGCCTTCTGGTCAACAAAATGATTTTCTTTTTCTCCTGTCTCTGTCTTTCACTTTGTCTGCCCAAATTAACATTCCTCCATAGGCTCATCAGATTCGGCTCCTCCCGGCATTGCTACTCTGCCTGGCACACACTGGCACTGCTGTCTCCTCCCTGTCATGCTAGTTCACGTGCTTCCACCAGGGCAAACGTGGGCTGACTCATCCTGGGCATTAAACGTCATTTACACTTTGCAATGCAGGAAAAAAGTAAAATAAATAAATAAAAATGGAAGCAGCCTGATTGGTTGAGCCAGTATTGGTAATGTTTTGTAGAGTGTAAATGTTGGTGATATCGTGTCAGAGGTTGTTGCTGTCTGTTGAAAGAACAGGAAGCATTGGACCGTTGTATTATCAGAATTTTGGCTTATTCAGTTTCATAATTGGAAATATTTCTTGGCTGTGTAGCTGTCACACAACGACAATGGGTCATTTGTTGTACTTGAGCAGTTGACTGACTACTATATATTTGCTTCACTGTCCTCTTCTTGCAGTAAACCACTTAGTCTCCTCATTAGTTCATCTGTGCTCATAAAAACAATGTTATTGTAATTATTATTACACATTGATGTAAATAGATGTAATCTTTAGTAAATCCATACTGCACTAAATGGTAGTCTGCCAGTAAGCTTACTGAGGTCTCCCTTCTCCCTCTCCTCCACATCAGTCAAATCTCCTGGGAGATTCCCGACTCTCAAGTTAACTCCTATTTCCATGGTAACTGAGGCAGGCATAGAGAGGTCCAGACAGTCATGGCCCAGAGCTACTCAGCTGCAAAAGCGCAAATTGTGCATCATCATTACTGCTGCATGGGATAGTATGTGGTAGACAGTAGGATGTGGTTGTGGCTGCTGGGCTAACTTGCCCTGTCATCAAGTGAAACTGTCATGGGTGTACTTATATTTCCGTGAATATAGCTGACATTATACAAGCATACTAACACTATACAAGCAATCATTTTCTGTAGTCTTATCTGAGGAAGTTGATCTAAAGAAATAACTAAAACTGGTGCAATTGTTCTGCGTGTCACACTGACATCTTATTATGCAAACAGGAGGAACAGTTTTGCTTGCTGACAAAACATGCTGACGCTAAATAGCAGCTTTGAAATTTGTGCTGCTTGATTTTAAACAAGTCACCACCTCAAGCTGCCTATCAGCTCCCCCATGTCATTATCAGTGACCGTGATTGAAGCCCACCTGCACGCATTCTGGCCTACCGCAGGCGTTTCAGTGGCAGCGTGTGTCAACCCTGATCCACATCTGCCAATCCCCTGAATGCATGTTCAGCTCCCTGCCACTCCCCTTCACCCTCAGTCCCCCACTCTTTCTAAACGAGCTCATAACAACTTCCAGCATCTCTCCGGCTGCCCACCTCCTCCCCTTAATAGTGAATGAACAGCCCTCTGCCATACTGTAAATCCTGCAATAGGATTCTGGATTATCCAACAAGGATTAGGACTCACCAAACCAAACAAGGGCAGCGTGTCTCATTAACAACACACAGAGCGATGATGTCAAACTGTAGAAGTACACTGAGTGACCCCAGAAGCACATGTGGACTGAGATGATTTATTTATTTGCAGAGTTTAAAGCTTTTTAACAAGCCTGAAGAGACACAATTTCATGTTTGAGGTAAATCTGCCCTGAAGCAAAGCCTCAAAATGATCAGTCTGAATGATAGCATTCAGATCTTGAACTGAACCATTACATTTAGTTCAAGATCTGAATGTAACACAGTGAATGTGAATGAGTGTGTAAATTGTGATTGAGAAGTGATAATCTAAATATATTTGGGATTTGAAAGAACTTGGAAGTCAGAAAACAGATTAGATGCTATTCAGATTTGATAAACACCCAAACTCTGCTATCTGCTACCCTTATCAATATGTCTGTGTAGCCAGAAAATACAAATGTGGGCAGTGGAGTGGAGCTGAGCTGGTATGAGCAGATGGGAACTATGACAGCTGGCCTGTCAATCAAGAAAGACAACTAGGCTTAAAATATGTCTTCAACCATATAAAATTCTTTTTTTGAAAATTGACATTACAATAAACATTAGACTGATTTATTAATTTATTTTGTTTTTCTAAAGAAAAGTTGTCAGTTTTCCAATTGACTTCTGTAAAGATGTTTTTTTTAAATCACCATCTAGTGGTCATTAAAGGAACTGCATCTTACGGCAATTAAAGCCCATTTCCAGTCATAATCAGTGTTTGTCTCTGAAATCACGTCACCTATGATCAGTTTATCTTATACCATCCACACACCCCACTGCAGCTTGTGGACATTTATTAACATATTTTAAATGTCTGTCCAAGCAATTTTTAAAAATTGTTTTAAAAAGTTAATTTTAACCAAAACTACAACATTGTTCATTTCCGGGTCGGCGAGCACCGTACTTAAGTACTGGATAGAAGCATCATATGAGCTACTATTAAATATACAGTACTCATACACTGAGAATGAATTTTACAGTTTTGAGACATCTTTTATCCAGCAGTTGTAATTTTAAATAAACAATATTTGCAGATTTTAAAAAAAACAACGTTTTTCTGTTTTAGAAACATGTCTGGATGGGATACTACTCAATGATGTTTGTGGCTTCTGGGTTCAGTCACTTTGTCTTACAGCTGGGTTTTGACACTGATGATATGTCATTGGCCAACACCACAGTTTGTCCTACAGTTACCTCTCGGCAGTTACTCCACTGTAACTGTGGCTGAGGCCAGGTATCTTAATGCCTTTTAGCAAGCATGCTGGAGCTGACTGAATGTGCAACTGCTATACTGCTGTACTGTATTACTGAGTCAAACAATACACATATTTGTCTCCATTACTTAACATTAACACTATCTTTCTGCCGTTTCTTGATTTTGTCAACATACCTTCCTATATAATATTAAATAAAACTTGAAATAAGTAGTTGAGCTGTAAGAGTAAGCATCAATTTACGGTAGCCTGGTTTCAGGTTTGGAAGATTAATTTAGAAGAGTAGAGTATTGATTGAAAATTTTTTGTTGTTTTTTTTTCAAGCGGGTATGCCTCTCTTCATCTGTCTCTGTTCCTGATGTGACTGATTCATAATCCTGTGTGAGTTGTTGGTCTCAGTACATCATATAAGTAAATGTATATGATATTCTGTTTTCATTCTTAATGTTATATTTTTTCTAGTTAATACATGCAAGCATATTATTAATGTATATTGAAAAAACACATCAGTTTAGGAATCTTGTTAGTGTGATCCTGATAAATTTGAATGTACAATACAAGAAGTGGTGACCAATACCCCTGGAAGTGAGCTGGACTGACTCATACTAGCGAGCTTCCTAATACATGCTCAGTATATCCTGCAAACTACCTACTAAATGAGGTATGCCAATACCAGCAGGCTGTTCATACTAAAGTATTCTCAAGCAAAACATTGTGACTGCATCACATACTGTAACTGTATATCAATCACAACATCTGGTTTTCACACACATCTTCAAAAACATTACAGCAGATTTCAAACATGCATTATTTGGATGAACTGACCACATATTTGAAATCTGGATGGTTACTTAATTTCCTAAAAAAAAAAAAAAAACATTTAAAAATTTATCACGTGATATATTATTAATCCCAGCAACCAACAGTTTAATTGCCATTGGTGCTGGCTGATGCAGACTGCTCTTAGGGATTGTTATTTTCAGCCAACCAGTGGTGTAACTTTATCACTCAGTCAGTCTGCGAGGGCTATTCTCTCTGTTGCACTGCAGCCAAAAAGGAACTCAGACACCGTTGGCAGTGTCATATAGAAATAATCTGTGAAAAGGCTACATTATTTGAGATGGGGTTCAGGGATTTGGAGTTAATCTGATAAAGTGTTGTTTTTGTAAGTGCATTTTCTCATAGTGCAGTAAACATTTGTGAAAAATAAAATGACTGGGAGTTGTCAGCATGTCAATGAATGCCAGCTGGGCACCTGAAAGATTCATCTCTTTATTAGACTTAAACAGACTCTTGACGTCAATTCCAATCATGTTTCTGAGTTGAAACCCGAGATCATTGAAATATTTGATGTTTGTTATATTTCAGTATTAATTTGCTCATTGTAACCCAGAGAACACCTGCTGCATCCCAATCCACAGTTTGTCTTCCAGTCGCCTTCATTGCTGTGTTACCTAACTACATCTGTTAAAGCAGCGTAACATACAATTAAAGTCCCTAATAGCTTATCATGTGGGGTATAATTATAACACACAGTGGAATGCTAATTATATCAATGATCTTCTCTCCCAATGTCCTACTAAAACCAATGTCATTTAGCTGCTACTTATGGACTTGCTAAATGGCCTACTTTCCGCACAGGCGACAGGAAGGCAGATAAGACTACCTTGCTTGAAGAGCGTTTGGAACATAATCATGTTATTTTCTGAAAAAATGCTGCGCTGTCAAAAATGTTTAGGGCTATTTTCTTATGCATATATTGAAGTATCTCATTTGTGGAAATTATTCACATTCACGAGTGTGTTTGCTACATCAGCCTTTTTTCATTTGCAATAAATTTGTCAAATCGAGTACACAGCTGGACTGTGTATGTAATACTTGAGGGTTTTTATTTCTGTGTTGCCTGGTTATCATAAGACATTGATATCGCCAGCATCTGTCAGATGTTTGATATAAGTTTATTTATGTATGTAGCAGATTTTCATATACCATATTTTAGGTGTAGACTTCAGGGTGGAGTTATGTGTAAATGACCTCAGTATAACGTTTCATGTCATTTTGATTTTTTACTATGAACACAAAAGTGAAAAGACACTAGACATATGTAACATGCAGAAATGGACACCAAGGAAATTAAACTGACAAATGAACAGTCCTACAGCATGCAGTTTACAAGTGCATGTGTAAATTCCACTTTGTCCACAAATCTTCTGCAGGTTGATGTCTCTGTGTGTTTTTAAAACTTATTTTGGAGCTAGTGCACTTGGTCCTGCTGGAAGGCTGACTGATGGCGTACATCAGTCAAATTGCTGGGTATGTGCCTTGATAACATAATCATTGTAACAACTGTTTATGCCAGTTCATTTTTTAAAAACTACAGCCAATAAGGAAACGCCCGACACCATGGTGTAACAGTCAGTCAGTGAGTCAGTCAGACAGTGACAGACAGACTTTTGGGTTTATAGGGCTGGTCCGTGGCCAGTCCAGCCAAAAACACAAACACATGAATGAAGTGGGTTGTGGTAGTGAGTGTTTTCCCACTGAAAAGATGCTGAGAGTTGGCTATGGTCACCGGTGAAAAGATGTTCAATACAGGCTCAAAAGTTCAACTGAGGAATTTGGATGTGGCTTTTGAGTTAATAATAATATAATACTAGCTTATATTCCAATATAATGCTAGGCTATTATTTACCCATTGTAGAGGATGAAAAATTTCACTATTGCAAATCCCCATAAAACATGGCCTACCGAAGATTTGCGATGACTTCACTGACCACTTATCCAAAGCTCAGCTCTGCTAGACATAAAGAACTGCAGCTATTTATACATCTGTGACACAGAGACGGACACCACAGCAGAGGACAGGAAAGGGACAGAACCAGGGATATAACCTTATCATACTATGGGTTGTGATCTGCACATACACAAGCAAATCATTTTAACAACTTTTGGGCATGTGCATCCACCTCAGTTCCTGTCCACATACACTAAAAGTTCAAATTAATTTCATTTTTGCTAAGGAATCAGTACAGTATATGAATCATTGGGGCTTTGATCAAATAGGTAAATTCAACAAAATGTCATGTCAGTGTGTCTTCTTTTTTGGTACCGATTGAAATGCTCATGTAAATATTTACAGTAACACCTAACATTAGCAAACTTGTCTAACGAGCTGTAATTGACCATGTGGAATACTAACTTAACAGCAAAATATTTTATATAGCACTTACAACTGTGACATTTATTATCATTAATGGTGTATTAGAATCTGCCCTCTCACTAGCATATCACTGTTTGATGTGAATTATAAACCACTGTGACATTTTATGTATATTACACAAATCATTCTCTCGTAGTTATCAGCTAGTCTTGATGATTTAAGGGATTCTGCTTTGTCTATTATTACTGCACAACAAATATTTGCCCCTTCAATACAGCAAGGAGTGATGTTTGGAAAGAAAATCAATTCTCCACTTAGAATCTCCTGCTTCTGAACTCACAGAGCCCGTCTCATATCACAATACTCACTTGATCCTCACTTCACTGGCGATTCAACCCTTATCAGTGATCTTTGCTTGTAAGGTATGAGCCTACAGGGGAATCATTATGAGTCAGCATCCTGAGCTAAACCCTGACAGTAAGAACATCCATGCTATTAACTGTACTGTACTCTCTGCTGGCAAACAAACTGTTCCCTTTTTCTATATAAACCCTCAGCTGATCCTGTAGACTAGATAATTTTGCATGAGACTCCTTCATCAATTATCTGACAGGGATTTCCTGAGCAGGAATAGGTAGGCTCATAAAAATGAATCTTAAAATGAACTCTCTGAAAGATCCTAATCTGTGTAACAGCAGAGATGTTAGTTTATAGCATTTGTACAGGAGACTTAGTTCACAATGTGACCCGACATGATCTATGACAACTCTTTATAAAAATAAATCGTTAATTATTATGAAGCAGGTGCTAGTATTCCCTTTGCAATGATTGTTATTAACGCTAGAAATTGAAGGTAGTTTTGGAACACATCTGGCTTCTAAAGTAAGTCCCATTAATTTTCTCCCACAGACAGTGTTACATGACTGACAGTTGGAGCTTTTCTATGACTTGATTGACATGAAATCCTCCTGGCTGAATCAACGATGTAACAGATGAACAGCTGTGTTACAAGATATCTGGCTCTTTTGATTTGAAAAAAAAGAAGGGTCAAGTTTGCCTCAGAGTCTTCTGTAAACATGTGGTACAGAACAGCATCTCAACCTCGGTTATGTTTTTGCCATAGTCTGACTTGAGGGAAGAGATGCATCACATCTGCTTTGTCTAATACATTCAGAATTTTTCATGTAGAAAATGTCTGTCGTGTGTTAAGGCAGTGTAATGCATTAGAAATTGCTGTAGTGTTGCACATTCAGACACGAATGGCCACAAATATACTGTAAATGAAACACCAAGCGCTTATTTGTTCCGAATGTATTAATCCACTTCAAATTTTTGCTGGTTTCAAAAATGGTCTATATTTATTAGGAAATCATGATCCCAGAAAGCTTTGTTTACATCCTAATTTCATTTAAGATAATTTATAGTTTTAATTGGAACATTACAATCTTGAAGTATGTTTGGCTCCAAAGTGAATATGGAGTCTTATTATTGTTTTATGAATAATCATCTTCATGAAAGTTACTACATAAATATCTCTGTTATAGTTTGTCAGTTTGTTA
>JANJYQ010159668.1:19960-36074 GCA_024605255.1 Rastrelliger kanagurta | reverse complement strand
CACACACACACACACACAGACATATACACACGCCTCCCACGCACAGGTGGAAATTCTTAGTGCTCTACCTCCTGTTCAAGGGAGAGCTGCCTGTTCCATGTAGGACAACAGGTGCATGCAAGGCAGGAGTGCACATGCACTGGTTCACGTGTGTCTGAGTGGGTGCATGTATTCACAATATGACTCTTTATTCTGAGATGTACAGAGAAGCAAAGAGAGAGTGTGAGCTCTTGGCCGGGGTTCAAATCTCACCCTAAGTGGACTCCTTGTCTAGCCCCCTCAAGGATGCAAAAATGTATAGCTCACCTTCTGAATGAGTCTTATAATCCTGTTTTTTTTTTCTAACAGCCCTTTTTCCCAAAAAATATTTTCTTTATGTTTCTCAAAGTGGAAATTTGACTGCTTCAAGACATCATACGCTGCTCTGCAGTGTTTATTGTAACAATTTACATTAGATATGGTAGATTACTACCAACTGAAAAATTGATTCATTTCATGACAACTTTCTGTTGCTTTTTGTTTTACTTCATTAATGTTATAATCATTTTCATAAAGTAAAAGGTTGTCTCAATAAGGCCTTGCAAAAGCTGCACAGCACTGACAAGATTATATAATTAATTATTCTGATAAGATATACAAAAAATATCATTTGTCAGTAGTTATAAGACCATCTTATCTTATGTTACATCAGTGTTTTAAAATGGTACACCTAATGCCTTCAAGAGGCATATTTTTTGCAGTAAATGCTCTCCCCCCCATGCTTGGCACAGAGATGAGGGCACCAGTTTTCCAACAATCTGGAGGATCTCTATCCCGCTTCGTGTCCACAGACGAGCTTCCTTGTTGGTCTAAATTTAGCCTTGGTCCCCTCAGGAGGCTGGAGCAGGTGGAGGTGACAGGGGCCCTGGCCTGTACTCATGGGACAGACGGATAACTCCATGACCAAGGCCCCAGCCCTCAAAATCTAGTTATAGAGCTGATAATGACATCCCCACTTTAGCACACACACCTCTAAAAGTGAGTCTGTTATTGCCTCAGTCTGATGGTTATAATCTGTGTCATGCTATCGTACAATCCCAAGCTGAAAACAACAGATTTCACTGGCAGACTCTGAAACCACTTATCAAAACTCTTCAGCAGCACCACATGAAAACCTCCAACCATGCCTCAATATTTTGAGACTTGCAACGTGTAATTTGAGACCAGCTTTTGTGGGCACACATTCTCCAAAGCACACCATTGTCCTCTCTATGGAACATGGCGAAGCACACCAAATGCTGTGACTTTACCTTTTCACCAGAATGACTAGATAACCGCTACAACACGTCTATCCCTAGCATTTCTCATTTCAGAAACTTGCTGATCCCCATATTGCTGGCCCATTCACTGAGATGACATCATAGGCTCAGGCCGTGCCAACTGTGCTCAATAAAGCCCAGGCGTGTTTCAGTGTGGGAGTGCCTCTGCTGCACTGAGACTTAAAAGACACGAGTGAGAAGATCTTTGTACTAAATTAGTCATGACAAAAATTATTGCTTGTCACCAGTTCTCATCAAGTAATTGTGAAGACATCCTTACATCCCTGCTGTGGATGTTAATGTAAAGCTCTGATAAGAAAGGCGAACATGATGATACCTTTTACTAGCCTGTAAAACTATTTGCAGTGGGCTCTATTTGAAGGAATCGACATTTTAGTAATAGGTTTGGTTGTCTTATTGCCAGTTAGCTTAGCTTAGCATTAAGACCGTGGATGCATTATAAGAGCTGGATAGGGCTCTGCCACTCAGTTTTGCAGCCACTTTTTCCCAGTGGTGATTTGCAATACTGCAGTAAAATATTGCGCCATTTTGGGTCCAGTATCCAGCTCTTACAATAAATCCATGATTAAGATTGGAAACAGTGGAGAAAAGGCTTTACAAAGTTAGGAAAGATCTATAGACCACTCATTAATACATTATATCTAATTTCTTTAATCTGTACAAAAACAAAACTATATAAAAACACCTTGTGATTTTGTGGGGGCTGATGTGCTGAACTATTTCTTAAAAATCATGGCACCTGGCCAAAAAACAGTCCCACACATAAATCTCTGTAAGACCACAACTTTTTACACTTCACTTTTCTTTCTTTTTATTGTTGTCAACAAATCTCAAATCTCATCTATAGAGCCAATCCACAATGTATTTATCTTACTTACAAGTATTTTGTTTGTATCCCTGGTGTTTCTTATTCTTGTGTGTTGGAAATCTCTATTGTTTTCCAAAACCTATTAAAAACACATCAGTCAGCCACACCACTGCACTGGGTGATATTTTCCTTCACCCTGAAGATTACAGTCACGTTTTTTTGTTTCAAAATGGCTCCAAAGACTAATAACAGCAATCACGTTCTCAGTCTCCAGAGAGTAGTTCTGTGTTGAGTAGATGCCACTGGATGCAGTTTACAGTACTTTACGATCTTGTTGCCATCAAGAGGTTGTGTTCAAGCCCCCAGGAACAGCAACAAGCTGTGAAGCCAATTTAACATAGATGCCAAACCGTGTAATCACAACTTCCGGGTGCATGATGAAACACACACCCAAAAAGCATTTTTCATTAGAAGCAGTATACTGATTTCTGGCAACTTACAACCTACTTACAAGTTGCACAGAGAAGGGAAAATATTCTAAAAAGGTCCAAACTCCAGCAACGCCTTGGTACACAGAACATCTTTATATTTTGTGGTTTTCAGCCTTCAACAGGGTCATCATGAAACACATTTTAAATAGTGTAGGTATGGAGCAGAAAAATATTCTGAAAGGTCATTTATATTTTTGATTTATTTAAAAAACATATTTAAAAGGCAACCAATCATTTACATCCATCGATATTTAAAAACAAACATATATAAAAGACAACCAATTATGTACATCCACCATATTAAAACAAAAAAACATTTATAATGGACATCAAATCATGTCCATTGCAATATTTCAAGGTCTAAAAAGCTGCATGATTATTTTCATTCTCATGCAAGTGAATGAGGAGCTACCGGAAGTCAACCAGGTTGATCAAAGGGAGTCTCGGATGAACTTGAGAGAGACTCATATGTGTGTGCTTATGGGCAACCTTAATAGGAATTATTCCTTGAATGCAGTATCCATTTCTCCCTAATACAGTCCATGGTTGTTGTGCATGGTATGAACCACAATAAGCTGGCCAAGCACTATGAAGTGAACCACATTCCTGTATGGTGGCTAATGATGGCTGCTTCACACTGAACTTCTCTCTGAAGAGTAGACTGAGACTGAAAGGTGATCGCTGTCTTTGGAGCCATTTCCAAACAAAATAACATGACTGTAATCTTCAGGGCAAGGGAACATATGACTAGGTGTGACAGTGCAGCTCATTGTCATGTTTTAACTCATAATGTAATAACGGTGTGCAATGTAATACGGAAATTTAATTACGACTCATAATTTTAGAATCTGACAGTAATGTAATATAAATGTGAGTGTGAAAAGTCATAGTATTTTACAAATCATTTTATAACTTGTTATATTTTGTGCAAGTTATCACATTATGAGTTTAGTGGCAACTTTTGATTAAAATGTTTAAATAATCAATTAAAATGTAATACTCATGCTCATCCCAACATTAGACCATGGCCTCCATGAGCCACATTTCAGTTCTCATGTGTTTTCAAGTGTTGGATTGCCATTCAAATGCAAACCACATACAATTGTTCCTTTATGTGTTTTATACACTGAAATAATACGCACTGTCTCAGATAATGTCGAAAGTAATTCAACTTATGAGTGCACAGTTAAAATAAATGTACATGTAATGTATGTAGGATGTGGTAAATTGTTTTCCAGAAATCAAAACCTTTGACCTACATACCTGTCTATGAATATTGATGGTTGAATGGTGGTTTTGAAACATCTAAATGCAACCTATTTTTTGAAAAGATTTCATATAATAAGATTATTTTAAGGAAACTCTGCACTATTAGCACAAATGTGGAATGTCACTCAACAGCGGATGTCATACAATGTGAATACTTTAAAACAGTTTTTTAAATAAATAAAGTGGATCCACTACACCATTAAGTAGATAGTCTTTCTATCATATTCTTATCTAAATGTAATACACATATCATTAAAACTATACAAACCATGTTATGAACATTACTGTCTTGAAGTATTTTAGTCAGTACCAGCTTTGCACATTATTGGCTTTATCTCAGCCAGCTTCATGAGACTGTGATGTGAAATGCTTTTCAATTAACTGCTCCGCCTCTTCAAAAAGTTGATTGGTGATTGGTCATTAATGTGTTTGAGACAGAGATAATCAGTTGTGTTGTGCCAAGGTAGTGTTGGTATACAGCAAATAGCCCTGTTACTGCTGTAGTAGTCTGTATTAAGGCCATTATTGCTTGAATAAGCTAAGAGAAACAATGGTCCACCATTACTTTACAACATGAAGGTCAGTCAATCCAGAAAATTTCAAGAGCTTTGAAAGTTATTGTTGGAAATACCATCAAACACTGTGATGAAACTGCTCTCACGATGACAGAATAGGAAGTGTTCATGCTGCTGCAGTGAACTTTATTTGAGTTACCTTCCTCAGAAATTGCCACTTAATGGCACCTCATATTAGAGCCCACATCAGTTCTTCACATAGTTCAAGTAGCAGACACAAATAAACATCAACTGTTTGGTGGAGACTACATGTATCAGTCCTTCATGGTTTCATTGCAGCAAAGAAACCACTGCTGAGGAAAACCAGTTAGAAGAAGAGAATTGCTTGAGCCAAGAAACAGGACATTAGACCATTGGAAATATGTACTTTAGTTTGGTGAGCCCAATTTTTTGGTTCCAATTGCTATAATTGTGAGATTAGAGATGGTGTGGGTGTTGGCTTTGCTGGTGACCATATTAGTGATTTATTTTCACACTTAACTAGCATGGCCATCATGGTGCGGCAACACATTTTCCTATCTGTTTTCAAATGTTAGGACTTTCATCAGATGACATGGCCTCTACAGTCACCTGATCTAAACTCAAATGAGATGGTTTGGGTTGAGGTGGAGTACAGAGTGAAGGAAAAGCAGCCAACAAGGGCTCAACATATGTGGGAACTCCTTCAAGACTGTTGGAGAAGCTTTCCAGTTGACGACATCATGAAACTTTGATAATGTCATATTTTGTTGACACCTTTTTTATAATTTTAGTTATTTCACAGTTATGATGTCAGCAGTTTTTAGTATATAGTAACAATTAAAGAAAAACCATTGAATGACTATGCCTGTCAAAACCTGTATGTCCAAACTATTACTGTATATATAAGATTATAACTTAATCCATATAGAATAGAGTTAGTACAGTGTACTGTGTACAAACTGCATAAAGTGTTTATTAAAGGTTTATGCTATTAGTGCTACAAAGCCTTTTCAAAACTACCTTTTGTCTTGTATAGACACGTTCACACACGCTTTCATTTAGTTTCTGCGGTTTTTGTTGTTGTTGTTGCTACAAAAGGAAAGAAGTGTGTGGTGAACACTTACAGAACAGGATGATCCACTACTATTAATGGACTGAAGTACAGTTTCTAACAAACTATGCATTCATAGGCTGAAGTACATTTGCCAATATCTATTTTTTTCTTGGCCTTCTTGTCTTGGTGGGTTCTGAGACAGTGTGTATTATTTCATTGTATAAATCTAAAATGCAGATAAAGGAGCAATCGTGTGTAGTTTGCATTTGAATGGTAATCCTATACTTGAAAACATGTGGGACACAATTAAAATGTGACTCATGCAGGCCGTGATATGATGATGGGGTGAAAAAAAGTGCTTTGCATGAAATACTGTACATATTGGACCTGGAAGTATTACATTGGAAGTAATTACTTCCATATGTCACATTATTTCACGTTTAACAAAAAGTTACCAATAAGCACATAGTGTAATCATTTGCAAGAAAGGTAATACATTTTTGACAGATTATTATGTCATATGCATTTGCTACATTATGCGCATTTATCACACTATGAGTTTGTACAATGTCTACAGCACTGACTACCACTTTGGGGGGAGGGAAGTCGGTTCTTTGTTGGTTTAGTTCTTCTGCCTTTTCCTTTAAACAAAAAGATACAATGTGTTAATTCATAAGAATCAGGAGAACTGGCTAACTTTGTTGCTTTGGACAGAGCCAGGAAGCTAGTTGATCTTCTCATCTAAAAGTGTAAGGAAACAAATAAGAATATCTACTGAAAGGCAAAACCATCCATTTAAACTCATTTGTTTATCAGAATTTTACAACAGACAGTGAAGTCACAAAAATATAAGCGTGTTAACAATGGACTATGGAGCCAAACACATTTCAGACAGCATGTAGCACTCATCGGTGTACTGGTTTTAATCTTAATGACAGTGTATGTCTGGGTTTTGTGGTGTTATGGTAGCACTAATGTTGGGTAATTAAACTAACTTGCCCCTCAGTGCCCATCCCCTCCCTGAGCCTTCACCACACCTCCACTCTTCTTTCTCTGCTCTCACATCACAACACTACTGCTGTGAAAACTAGCTCGTCTCTTTCTTTGTTTCTGTCTTTCTGGCAGTCTGTGTCTATCTCTCTTTCTCCTTGCCTTGCTCTCTGTGAGTACTTGTGCTAGCACGGCAATTTGGACGATGGTCTGGGTATAGCGGGTGTGTGTCAAACAGCACCTTCCCTCTGAGGAAAAATGCACAGGGAGGGCTGCAGGATGAGAAGGAGGAGGAGGAGGAGGGAGAATGGGTTGGAGGGGGGGCACACACACTCACACACATAGCACAAACACACATACACTGCATGGTGATGTCATCTAAAATGACATCATCCCATGGAGGGGAGCCAAGGGACCTGATGGGTTAGCATCCTCCAGTGAGTAAAAGGGAGAGTGAGAAGGAGACACAGAGAGAGAGGAAGACTTAAATAAAGAGAAAGGAGGGAAAAGGAGAATGGACTATGTAAAAGAGAGAATGACGGTGATCTAAATTTCCATTCTTTGTTTTCTACATGACTGCCTCTTGTTCTCACAGTCATTGCTGCAGCCACACATCTCTTTAAGAAATACTTCCTTCATTTCCATCTGCAGGTGTTACTATCCTGAGGGAAGTATGCATGAGTGCAGCTAAAGTGCAGCTAGAGTACAAGTGAATCAATATTAGTCAGCTAATACATACACAACATCATACTCTTAAGCATATTCTCTACACACAAATACAAACGTATGTATCCCATATGTGGAGTGTACAAACACATGCTTTATGCACAGCAGCACATGTACACGTGGACACATGGTCATGCTTGGTCTCACAAATAAACACACTCTCACACACACTGGGTGCTCAGCAGGGACACCTGTGTCTCTGCGTGTTTCCATTGTTGTCCACTTGGCTGTGCTGTGCTCCACACTGTGCTCCCGGCATGCCTGCCATCTGAAACCAGACACCTATGGACCAGCATCCTGCTGGAGCGATACACTGCTCCTTCTCTGGAGCCACTACCGATGCTGAGGACATTCCACTTGGCACACACAGATATTTGTAAAAAACAAAATCTATTTATTTATTGCAGTGATAGCAAAATTGTGATTGTGCCCACTTTTCTTTGTAGCTAGTGGTATCTTTCAAATACTTTGATGAATTGCCCCTAACACTCAGAGTTTCCTTTTAAGACAGTGTCTCAGATCAGATGAAAGCTGGTCTTTCTAATACATGATGATTCAATCTTTCTTATCGCTCATTGCTGTCAGTGGCAAACTGACTCAACAGTATAAATAGAGAGGCATGCAGTGTGGAACAGAGAAGAGCAGGGATGAGAGATAGGAAGGGAATGAGGGAGGGCTCATCGTGATGTGAGGGTGTGAGTCCACACAATGGAGGAAAAATTTGGTCATTCAAAATCAAACAAAATAACTAGCAAAGACAAAGCAGGGATATTATCTGTTTTGCCCTGACAGGCACCTATTCTTAACAAGATTATTACTCACAGCCATAGATGTGATGCAAGCATGGGCTACACAGATTTGCCAGCCTTCTATTTTTTCACATTGTCATGAAGTCCACAGATATCCATATAACTTTTGCTTCATTGCAATAACTTGTACTCAACTAACAAGGGAGGTGCACTTGGAACAGAGAAGAGGAAGCAGGTTATTTTAGTGTTTACTTCCTCTTTATCTCCCTTCACTTTGGGTAGCATTTTGTTGGAATGATCGCTTACAGCCTTTCTCATCCATGATTTCAAAAACACAGCACATGTCATGCAGACTATCTGATGAACAGAGTGGGTTAATAATTCACAGCCCCTCACATGCATTTACACAAATAGTATACATAATGTATGAACAACACTCTGGTCCCTCTCACACACACAGCATGTTTAAATCTAATTTAAGCTTTTGGGGTTAAAGTGATCATCAAAATGTTTATATAAATCAGGGCAAATTGCACTGCCAGCACCACAAACACACAGGCTATTTTGGTCTTATTTGGTGTATCTGTGCCCAGTCCAAACTCCATCCACTCTTTCCTACCTTCTTTATTTTCTCTGTATGTTGGTATATATTGGTATGGCAACATTGGCACAGGCTCACTCCTACTCTCTTCCGATCTTAGTCATAGGCCTCACTCATAAAGCACCAGCTGAAGACATCCAACAGTTGATATGTTTGATCGCCCCTGTGTGTTTCCTCTCACCGCCTTCATCACTCTTGCACGTGTGTGCTGACCACATGCAAATGGAGCCCAAACCCAGCTCTTAATGGACAGTAAAGAGGAAACAGGATTCAGTTTGTCTCCTTGCATTATCTGGTTCTTCAGGTAGGTTCGGTTTGCGTGCATCAAAGTAATGATATGCCTTTGTATGTTAAGAGAAAGGGAACATATAGTGATGTGATTAGCTATTGTATTCAGGTGTTTGGCTCAGGTCGCTAAGTTACCTGTTGATCCGCATTGTGCTGAGCAGGAAGGCACAGGGAATGTATCACAGGAATACTTGCTATCCCTGTGGACACTGGCCCATAAGTGCTCTATGAATATGGGACAGCTTTTGTGCATACAGTTGTGTTGCACTGAGGGTGTACATATGTGACTTCCTGTCAGCTTGTCAGGTTTTGCTATCTACATTATATAACACTACACCAGATCCAAGATAACAAGCATGTGGAGAATTCAAACTGATTAATTTGCTTCTAGTTCAACATGACTGCATCTACGCTTGCATTAGTCCCCTTACAGTTACACATTTCAGATACTTCTATCCTCATGAAGAAAGCTGAGCCACATGACTTCCGTTTTAGATTAATGTGACAGCGAGATGATCTCTGTCAGAGCCCAACTGGTTGGTCCAAGAAAGAGAGGAATGATCACAACAGCTAGTAACTGTTTCAATGTACATATGTACCTGTTAGTATTGTTTTAAAACTGATTTGAGAAAAGAAGACCTTTACTGTAAGACTCTCTACTGACATCCTCTCAGGGGACACTTTTACAGAAGCATGATTATTTTTTATTTTTATGGTTTGTGATATCATTGTCTATTCCTGACAGTCACATTTTCTTTATTTTTGTGTTTAACTTTGGTCAACTTGTTCCTTTTCTATGAACATCAATTGAACTGTACTTCGCATAGACTACTGTACTTTATTTTTTTATGTAAAGCTCTTCAGAAAAAATGCTGATTAAATCTAGTTTGTCATGTATCTTATTGAAGCTGTACCGTTAAATGCACCCTACTGCTTTATATTATGGCACAAACTGTAACTGACTGAATGCTTTTGCACGCTGAAGTAAGTTGTGACAGAGACAAAGATGGGAAGAGAATAGTAGGACCTCTGAACTTAGGCAGGCAATTTGCCATCAAAAAGTATAAAAGGAGGGGTCCAGTGAAGGGTTCTATGTATCCTCAGCCCACTCCCAACTTAATAAATGGCCAACGGTTTATTTAAGGGGACAAATAGGTCAAACAGTCTCTAATTATCCCTCAATTGAAGGCAAGGATTTTCTTCTCCTGCCTTTTTTTCTCCTTTTCTTTCCTGTGTGTGAGAGAGCAGCATCGTTCCAACTCACCAACCAGCGGTCTCTGTTGACCTAGTTCTGCTCTGGACACCGGGTGCTTTACAAGGGACAGGCCTCATCCGTTGTCTCCACTCCTGGGCCCGTAGACACACAGGCCAGGGGAGTAAACATTATTAACTCAGTGAGAAGCTCTATGTACTCACATCTGTAACATCTCTGACATTTTATCCATCAGGTTAATTGAGTGAACAACATTGATCTTGGAAGCATCCCCAGCTGACAAGGATAACAGTGACAGTGACGGTGATGATGTTGGCATGCTGGCAGTGCATTTTCTGTCTATAGCATGTGGTGTCATGTGAGGTGTGTCCTGCAACTGTCAAGATGTTTGAAATTTAAATGTAATTCAATGGAAAATTACAGTCACAAAGCCATAAGATGAAGGGCAGTAGGTTCATTTTAACTTAAGATGACTACACTGAACTTGAGACTCATATTGGAGCTGCTTTCAAGTTTGGTCTACATTAAATCTGTTTTTGTAAGCACTAACACTGTACATCTAAATAGACTGTTTACAAAAAGTTTTTTATTTATTCTCCATCAAATTTTCACGTCATATCTCTATAGTACTTTCCTAAAAAAGATCCTTGCTGACATGTTGAGACGCTGAAATATGTATCAGTGTGTCAAGTGTACGTATTTCATACACCACACGAACTGCTGAGTTTTTCGCTTTGAGTATATTACTCCCACACAATATTATATTTCAGTTGCTCCTCGTATTCTATATATGTGAACCAAATTTTTTTAGTTTTTTGTTATAGGTATGAAGATTTTAACTATACAGATCGAATCGACTACAAAGTCGAATCAGTAGAATTTTGTAAACAGCTGCATCAAAGCGTGGTGGGCGGGGGGATTTGAACCCAGTCATTTTTTCATTGGTAACTTTTAACATCCACTCAAGATTGAGGATGTGCAATATTTTATCGATCCATTTCTTAAACTCAGACATAAAATTAAACTTAAAATTAAAGTCCATTTGCATGAAAGGATGTGTACTACTGATCACAAAAGCAAGTGTGAACAGGCCGTTCCTAAAATCAGCCAGCCAAGCGCTTCATCTCCTTTTTCCTGATAGACTTTCACAAAGGAGAAGTCTGGCCTGGTGCGTGTACAACTTGGAATTCATCAAAAAGTTTATAAAAGAGTTCATAGAGGTTCATAAAAGATGCATTTTAGGCACATTGGCCTGATATTTTCAATAAGTCAGCAGTCAAGTGTAAACGCACAAAAACAGAAGACGCACACAGAGAGTGCGCAGAAAACTTACACATGCTTCCTCAAACAACTGTTGCAGGATAGGAGGAACCTGAACGTTTCAAAGCAGAAATGATAAAAATCCTCTCAACTACTTTTGGCGCCTTTATTGCATCGTTGACCTTAAAGGCGAACCGTAGCCCATCAGATTATAGCGCCTGATTACTGCGTCGTGTTTGCATTCTGACTGCATCAGCCCACACACCGGGCAAATATTCAAATAGTGCTGCATAACTGTGAGTGTGACACTCCCGAAAACACACAAACACACACTCAGAGAGAGAGAGAGAGAGAGAGAGAGAGAGAGAGAGAGAGAGAGAGAGAGAGTTTTTGCTTTGACAAATTACCAGTTTAATTTGCGCACGGAACACAGAAGCCCAAGTGCATGTTACCAGTTACATAGTGTCACTATGAGTAAATAACAGCAAATAAGTCTACATTGTCAGACATTTCATTATGTATTTAAGGCTTGTCACTCTGGTTTTCGATGTAAATCTGCCGTTAAAGTTTTTTAACCTAATGTAAAATGTGTGTGTGAGTTGTGCCAAAATCAACCAAATGAATATGTTTAAAATGCACTCATGGCAGTTTAATATTTACCATAGGTTGGCGTCACCGCATAGTGATCATCTAACTAGATAATTAAGTCCAATGTCCACAGCTTTTGTTTTGTCAAAAGAACAAATAGTTTCTCCATGAGATTTCAAACTATCTACAAACTGCAATTTCAGTATTCCATCAAATAATCAACAATAATATTTCCGTATCCACACCCAGCAAACACTGCATACATTTTCCTCTATGGATCCGAATAGATTATATGATAATACATCATATAAGACTACACACTGGCTCTAGAAATACTCCAAAATTTCTCACTAAAACTAAAGAGTCACAGTATTTGGTGTGAGTAAAAGAGACATTGCTTGTATTTATATTTTGTTTTATACTTGTTAATACGTTACACTTTAATTAGGCCATCAATGTTGCACAAATAAGACATGTGGAGCTCACGTCTTATAACAGCCTGACCTGTGACGCATGGTTTCTGAGGGAACATGATTAAAACTACTTAAAACTTGAGGTTTAAAATATATTCAGATCTTCTTTTTAAGACGTGGTGGTGCCGAGTTTGCTGGAAGATAAAGATGCTGACAGTGAGGCAACACGTAACCTTTAAAATCATGCTTCTGATAACAAGCAACACTTTTTACGCTCTGGGGTTTCTACCATACTCTTATTCGGACTGACGCTTTATTCCCTTTCCTTACTATGAGGTGGAGATGGCAGGATTACTGGACAAACTGTATATTTTGTTTTCTGTTGAGCAAACTACTAAAATCCCTTTTGCTTTATGTGGCCCTTTAGAGAGTTTTACACGTGTGTTTAATGTATTTTACGCGTGCAGACGATGAGCAGTGTTTTTTTCTCTAAGCCACGTAATTACACTCTGTGTACACCCATCTCGTGAGGATATAGGTTTATTGAAAATCTGCTTTTGCAAAATTTCTTAAAGCTATCCTGTACATGCCTTAATTGTATGTTGTGCTACTGGTCACCAGTAAATTTCAGAAAGCTTTAGAAGAGATTTGTATAGGCCTGAAAGTACACAGGCCTACTGTATACGTGGTGTTTATATCGTATGATCGTATGTTATGGATGATTTTTAGTTCCTATACTCTGATAAAGCTGGCGCACTATCAGACGTGTCCTTTTGAGTTAATCTGCAGTCTTTGAAACGCACTTCCTTTTCACTATCATCTGCAGCCTTTTATCGCACCAAACATTTTGTCAAAGCTTTCCGTGCTGTTAGGTCAAAATACTTTCAAGGGCATTTTAGGAGCTGAAGGCACTTGCTGATTTTCATTTGTTACAAAACTGATCTAAGCTGTTTCTGTGAAGCATGTGTTGTCAGGCTGGATGGAGAGAAGGGCGTCTTGATGGTGACTTCACTGACACCAACAACTTCCTGACGCAACGCTACTGTAACAGCGGCGGGGAAACAGGGAGCTCACCTTTTTATCCGATGAACATGATCCTATTTCTACATATAGCCACCTCAGTTCCCCCTCCCCTCGTCTCCAAGTACGGTGACAGGCTTCTTACATCAAAGAGTCTGTTTTATCAGTTTTCACAACATAAAAAACACTTCGACACACTACTTGTTGCATTGCTTAATGGCACTGTCGTCGCCACCAGGAAGCAAATAATCAAATAACCTGCCTTGTAAATTGTCCTCTCATCTTTTGGTTTTACAACGCATGCGTCCATTCAGAGAAAGTCAACTATAACCTGTAATAGACAGCAAGTAACCTGCAGAGAAAAAAATGGATGAAGATTATCATTTCTCAACTTCAGTCCGGTGTTAAGGTTAAGAGAAAAGTGGATTCCATTAAAAGACGTTTGCATGTATAAGGTAAATGTAAGTTTCTACACTACTTGTTGTTAGGGAAGCAGTAGTAACGCGTTACTGAGCATCTCGTTACCGCCCTGCGCTGTCCGGGAACTAACAGAGTTTGAAGTCGAAAAGGCGTCGGCTGAATGCGTTCTCGTTTTTTAAGACTCCAGCTCGGTGAAGTAGTAATAGAGATGAAACCTGTGTGCGCAAGTGAGAGCAATGAAGGAAGCCAGTATGCGATTCGGAATCTGTAGTTCTGTAGAGATATCCAAGTTACCGAGCCGGGCTATGCAAATGTCTCCGTTCCTGTGCGCGCACTGGGCGCACCGACTAGTAGCCTGATCTTGGGTAGCCTATCGGACCCGGGCACCGTGTACTGTGTAGCTTTTCCACTTCGCATTGAAGGGATGCTGGTCGTCCCAGACACGTGAGCTGAGCTGATGAGACGACTTTATCGCGGATTTGGATGAGGGGTTTTCTGTGCGTTAATGGCCAGGCGTGCGAACTAGGCTATGGAGCGCCTGGCGTGTGTGTGTGTGTGTGTGTGTGTGTGTGTGTGTGTGTGTGTGTGTGTGTGTGTGTGTGTGTGTGTGTGTGTGTGTATTTTTCTTTCTCTCTCTCGGTCGCTCTGTGTATCCACCGCTCCGCCTCCCCCCTTTTCGCAACATTGACGCAACCAAAAATACTGGAACAAAAGAAACAACTTCCTTGAAGCTTTGCTGAAACTGCACTTAGTCGGAGAATGGAAGCTTGTTGTCAACTTGCCTGGATGGAAATGTCGAGGTGAGGGTGTCACCAGTGGCCGGCTGGCAGCGAGAGAGATGCAGTCGATCACTCCGGAACGCATCCAGGCGATCGAGTAAGTGCCATTAAACATTCAGTGGAGTAATTTCAACTTTTGTTGTGTGACCTCTTGACTAGTTGAGTTTGCCGTTCAGTGTCAGTTACTACACCAAAAAATAAAGTCGTTGTTGGTCGATTCTCTGCGACACTATACACAAAGTAAAGTCTCTTTAAGGTAATACTGTCGAACTGGCGAGGTAATATAAGTTATAGGTCTAACATATTCATTGTGGGGGATAATGATGTGCATAATGTTTTCAAAATGACAAGTTTGCACTCTTTTTCAACAATTTGACATTTGGGAGCCATTGACAACGAGGCTTTATCTATACTGCTGTCAAAAGGTTTAGTCCATGTAATAGAGGAGAAATCAGTGTAAATGAGGTAAATGTTGTCAACTATTTATCGAGTAAACGTAAATGGGCTGTGCATTGATAAGTCTTCAGCACGGGCTACCAGTTTATTATTTGTTCATGCAGCACCCTTGAGCAGTCGCCGGTTGCATGAAGATCCCGGTGATCGACAAACATGTCCACAACAGAGCTGTGCGAGATTTTTTTATTTTTTATTTTAAAAAGCCTGGATGTGGTCTCCTCTTTTAAGGTTATGTGTCTAACTTTTGCTTTGAGATTCAATCCGCAGTTTGGGCGGACGAGCACTCTGCTTTGTCGCGTCGGTGTTTTCACTGCATGAACAAAGGACTGGATGGAGTAGTCGGCTCGGCACAGAGCGTCGGTGGAGAGCAGGCGGGCTGTTTACAATAATAACACGATCGGCGTGACGTCACGTGACTGACAGCTGCCTCGGCCAACCGGGAGGCCGCTTAGCCATCAGCAACACGCTATATTTGGAAAGTGGTTACATCATCCAGGTACAAGAGAGGACTTTGGAGGGAGGGACTTCCGCAGGAATTCTCAATTTGTAGTCCAGAAACAAGACAATGAACAGATTAGTTTTGTATGTGGGGGTTTAATCCAGATTTTTAGAGTTTACCTACATTAACACAACCTGTGTCACCTCTTTATTGCCAAGATGCTGATAGGTGTACCTTAAACACTATGAAGGCTATGACTGTCAGCACAATAAGCTATATGATGAGGTAGGCCAAATCTTATAATGTAATGTCATTCATTCATAAAATTTATATTCAACAGCCCATTAAATGTATACTGATCACCAAGTGATCTAGAAGCTAGTGACATGAGTTTTAATACTACATACTGCAATGCTTTTGATGGTTCTGTTCTAGCAGCAGTTTAAAGCTACATATTCTTTTCCCATTTATTGCTAATTTGCAGCCACTCAGAAGCATTATTATTGCCACCAAGTTTCCACATTGAGATTAGTCATCAGCTGTCCCCAGTCTCCATGCCCTCAGCTCCCACAATGGGTCAGTGAAATATGGCCCGATTTGGTCAATAATAACAAATTTCCTGTCAAGCATTAAATTTACAGGTAGACAGCAGGTTTCAGTACTACATTTTTTAATCATGAGAGAGAGTACACAAA
>JANJYQ010159391.1:0-10927 GCA_024605255.1 Rastrelliger kanagurta | reverse complement strand
GTGTGTGTGTGTGTGTGTGTGTGTGTGTGTGTGTGTGTGTGTGTGTGTGTGTGTGAACATTTTTAACACACTCACAATAATTGTATTTCTGAGCTGTTTCACTGTCCCTGTGGAGTCACAAAATGCTCCATAATAAACCAAAGTAAGGGAAGATAGCTTCGAAGGATGATAAGATGACTAACAATGAAAGTACAGCTCAGCTGATGAATCAGCCAGACTGGTATATATATTAAGTTATCACAGATACATCAGTATTGGCATTTATGTTTTGCATAATTGCAAGTAATTTCAGCAAAGATGTCTTTTGGGGTCATTTGGAAACAGTGCTGATATTACATTGCGCACTAGAGATAGATTTTTAAACAGGAAAATGTCACACTCAGTACATGTCTTTATCATAATTCTCTTTTATAACCAAATGTTAGAGTTTTGTCTGACTTGATATTAAAAAAAAAACAAATTTCAACTGATACCAGTAGGGATGGAAGTGTTAAAGATATTTCTTGTTGCTGTGGGTAGTAAATACTACATTGTCTTACTGAGGGTGGTTTTTCAGATTCATTAAACTAAGGATGTGAAAGGTCCTGAACTATAATTGTTGCTTACATTTTGGTTTGTGTGCTGTACAGCTCAAGCAACTACCTCTGTGGGGCTCTTTTAAAGGTGTAATATGTAGAATTTGGTTGCTTTGTTAGTTAGTATAGTAAACTTGACAGAAATGGAATACAATATTTGTGTTTTAATTAGTGTATAATCACCTGAAGATGAGAATTGAGGCGTTTTCATTACTTCAGAATGAGTCCTTATCTATTCTTATATCTAGAGTGAGTCTCACAAAGCCTGCTATGTTGCAACACCATGTTTCTACAGTAGCCTAGCAGGTATATATCAAACACTGGCTCTATAGTGGGACTTTTGTAGCCACTGTAGGTTTCATTTAATATCTGTAAAAGGAACAATTTTTGCATTATCTTCTTAAAAATGTAGTCTGAGTGCTCTTAAATGACAATTTGAGCCTATGTCTAATATTTAACACTACCCCTCATTTCTACAGCTTGACCCTCAGTTGTAATTGGCTGATACATTGGTTACCCATCTGTATTGTTGATTAGGTTTTTTGGTCTTTTTTTAGCTTTTAAGAGCAAAAGTCTTTTGACACAAACACATTGTTAATATGATTTAATGTTGAGACTCTTTAGTTCATCATTATGCAACATTACTGTGCCATCTGCAAGGTTAAAAAGACAAAAGTTCCTGTCACAGAACTGCTTTTCATTTATATAGATAGAAAAAAGTGCAGGAAATAAAATGTAACCTTAGGGTCACCCTAATATTTAAAAATGATTTCATCAGGCAGAGACTTTACACAGGGGAGATCAGATTAAAAAAGTCTTTAATCCACAGTGCTTGGTCTCCATTGATGTCATGTTTAAAAAATCCATTTAATGAAAATATCGGGTCTTGATCATATTAAAAGCTGAATGTCGGTGTCGGTATGCTTGACGTGTTTGGTAATCATGTGCTGAGATGTTAATGTAGCATCCTCAGTACCTCTCTGTCCTTTAGAGGCAATTTGAAGGTTGTCTAGCTCACCATGGGGAAATGTTAGGCGGCCCCATATAACCTTTCACATGTGCTTGCATAAGATATTAAGTGCAACGGATCCCTCTTATGTACCCATTTTAGTTTAGGTCAACACACAAACAAATACTAAATATTTAACTTGTTTTTAAATCAGGTGACACTTTTGTCTTAACCTAGAATGATTGTCTTTGACCTTAAAACCTTCTCAGAGAAGCTAGCATCAATTATGCATTGTCAACGATCGATTATAAAGCTTCTTTGTCTGATAACAGATTAACATACACACACATCCCTCCATTAGAGGCATTACTCTCCACGGCACCATGATGACCATGTCAGTAAATCTCCTGTTCTCTGTAGCTGCTCCAAGATTTCTAATCTATGGAGCATGACCCACATGCTATTCAGGAGAGAGGGCTTAGCTACCATGTCTTAGGGTCTTTCATTAAACTGCAAAGAGCTCAACAGCTTTAATGAATGTGTGGGGGGTGATGAGGTGATGGGAGGATGAAAGTTAGAGATGATACTTTCTGAAGTGGTTCCAAACTGTAAAGGTCAAGTGTGTGTAAAGGTAACTTTGGGGATATTTATTGGGTAATTAAGAGACAGAAAGACAGACAGGCAGGCATGGAGATGGCAAGGTATACAAAAGAAGAGATATGGCAGGAGACTATCCAGTAACAGCTGAGATTAACCAACAGAATAGAATAAAAAGTCAAAGTAGATTCTGCTTTCAGTCCGAAAGCCACCGTAAGATCAAATGAATGGTGCATAGACGTCACTGCACCATCAGTCCGTGTAGGTTAAACTGACCGACGTGATATTCACCATCAGCAGAAAGTTACACTTCATGATTAAATAAGAATTAGAGTGCAGTTTTTCTCTCCCCCAATACTGATTCTAATATTTAACCACAACCACGTTGAGTGGCAATTCACTACCAGAGATATATATTTTTTTTCAATTTAAAATCTATATTTATGTTTTCTTTCATTAATACTCTAACTCCTTTGTATGATTGATCACATTTTCTAATGAGCTTGAATTGCATTTTAATTGTGCAGCATATGAAGATCTTTGTGTTAAGGCTGCAACTAACAATTGTCATCATTACTGATTGATCTGTCATATTTTTCTGGATTAATTAAAGACAGTATTACTAGTTCCCAGAGGACAAACTGAGGTCTTCAGATGTCTTGTTTTGTGCAAACAGCAATCGAAAACCCAGATATATTTAATTGAACATACAAAAGCGATAACTAGTTCTTATATTCACAAAGATGGCATTTAAGCTTTATAAATGACTTAAACCATTAAAGAGTTACTTTGTCGAATGACTATTCAATTTATCAATCAATCAGCTAATCTTTTCAGTACTACTTGCTGAAGGAACTGTTATTTGATAAATAACCAGGTGACACTGGGTTGTGATGTAGTTGAATTCAAAAATTCAAAAGTCAATCATACAATTAGTTTGATTTAATGTTCAGTTTATCACTTAAATGATAAAAAGTAGATTTCAATCTTACAATACATTGCTATTGCATTTTGTCAAAGTCGTTGAATGAGCACAGTATAATAGGATACTATTTGGCTGATTCTCAAGCAGTTTAATAAAGTTAGATACACACTGACATAGATGTGCCAGTTCCCTTTAAAACAGTGCATCAGCTAATGTAAAGTGTTTTTCATGAGGCATCTTCTATGAAATGTTATAGACAGACAAAAGAGTTATCATCCTGAGATGACCTCGGCTTTTATTTCTTCCAAATCAATAATGTGTTTTTTGATATGAACCCCTCAGAGTGCAAATCCAGAGCCCTCCCCACTCCACTCATTTTGCTCGGGCTTTCACCTTGTAGATACAGAAAGGATGACCACTATAAAGTTATATGAGCCCCTGCTGGCCATGCTGTATCTAGGCTTTTAGTCTCTCGCTCTATCAGACACCGTTCTTGTTTGTCATACCAAGATATTTTATGTGCCTCTGAGGGGAAATCTCTGGATTAAAGTCAGTGCATAGAGGAAGGAGAAGTATGTTAGTATGCTACGTTTGGAACCTCGGAGACTCCGGTCATTGGAAATTTAGCTGTCTGTCCTTCTTCACTGTCAAAGTGTCATTGAGAAGATGTTTAATCTATAATCCAATTCCACCAATTCTGTACTCCTTTGTCTGATATTTTGATATTTAAATGATTTGTTACAGTCTTAAAACATCAAGAAGAAAGCATAGAAGCCAGAGGATGTCCCTCAATGGTTTTGTACTACCCAAACATCTTTCTGCTGACTCCACTTTGGTTTAAACATTTACTTGATCTCATATTTTGTCTTTACTTTAGGCTAACTATCTTTCTATACCAGAAGTGACAATGTGTCAATATTATAATAATAAACTTTATAGTGCACTTTTCAAAGTCCAAGTTACTCAGTCCATCACAAGTCAACTGCGTTATAAAACAGATTAAAGAGTAAAAGTCATTTAAATGTAGGAAACAAGAGGGAATAGACTAAACATATTTAAAGAAGATAAAAGCAATTCAAGAAAATTTAAAGCTCAGATAAAATCAGGGAAAGTGCTCAAATAAAAGTATGTTTTAAGAGTGTAAGCATTTTGACACTGAATGTAACTTTGTGCCAAAATCGTCATCTTTTTAATCTGGTTTCTGTGGTGGTGTGAAACCTGCAGTGTTTCCAACTTTGAGAGTGTTTAAAGTAATATCCTGAACTTTAATGAAAAATTAAGAGAAAAAAATTTAATGGAAATGGAACAAATCAAAGATTTTTTTTTAGACTGATACCCATATTTCAAGCAAGAATAACAAAATGGAACAATATTATTATTATTTTTTGTATACCCTTATTAAAGCAGAAAAACGTACCCTGACAAAGATTTTTTTTTTTTTTACACTCGATTAATAAACTTCTGTAAATCTCACTGGTCAGAACACAAAGTAATGGCAATACTATTTTCAAATGGCTTGAACTTCAGCTTGTTTACCAGCCAAAATGTATACCATTGCCAATACTGCACTAAGCCATCTAATATAATCTGATATGTGCTCTAATATTTCCTTTAGTGAAGCCCTTTCTTCGATTGCACCATGAGCTACAGTGTCTTTGAATCTGTATTTTCCTGTAAATGAATGATAACCACAACCTCAGTAATGAATGCTGAATATTATAAACTTAATGCTCCACCATCATGTCACATATGCATCAGCTCATCACAATGTACAGAACACAGCTTGCTCCAGACAAACCATCAAAATTTGGCTCCACTGCCAAGAAACAACATGCTGTAATATCATGGGTCAAAGTCATTATCACCTCTTATGAGGCAGCAGTGGAAACGTGCATGATAGTATTTCCTATAACCCTGAATGCCACAATGTGTGCTATACCAGGCCAGTGGAAAAGAGGCGTATCACATGCCAAAATGTTGACAGCTTACTGGTATGAAAACACTATGTGCAAATATAGACATAGAAAGCATGCTGAAACACATTCTGCTTGCTTGCATTTTTAGTTTTTTTAATGGAAATGAGGAAGGGCACAATACAAATCACCGCTCAACATAGTTGTCATTCCTTCTAGAAATTAAATTACATAAATTTGGTCTGCTTAAATCGTTCAGCCACTAACTTCCATACAGTCACATTCAGTTGTCATCACATTATCCTCACTCACCCAAGTATATATACACACACACACACACTATACATAAACGCCCTAAATCCTTTAAATACAGAGAATTACAATTACTCACATATGCAGACCAAAACAGACACTCAGATGCAAACACTCAAACGCATATAGATACACACAAAAAAGACAATAAACTGCAAAAAATAATTTAAAAAAAACTTTAGAGTTACGTTGATTTTTATAGATTAAAAAAGGTGAAGAAAAGTTTATCATAACAATATAAGTAGGGTGAAAAGAGTATGATTGGTGTTGCCTTGAAGCCCACAATTGAGTCTAAAATGGTAAAAAAAAAACAAGGTTTGTCAACGTACGATTACTTGAAGACGCTAACAGCAAAAGCAGGTCAGGTGAAACATGTTTAATACTCCTATTAGTTTACTCCTGGTGGAAGCAGTCATATGATGTTGTTGGGTAAGGCAAGCCAGCTTGATGTTTCAGGGATAATTGACCTGTCTTTACAATTGATCACCATCAGTTTAAGTTATTTTCTCCATAGTCATTACCCTCATTGTTATTTACTCTCCCCTTTGCTATGCATCATTGGGTCATGACCAGTATTCAGCTGATTGAATAAAAGACAAATCATTTTAGCACATCTGGTTGGTCCTGTCAGCTTACTGGAACTGCAAATCGCCTTACATACACAGTAATTTCACAAAGACAGATGTATCTATAAGGTCATATACCTGGCAGCTGTTTTTTTTCATCACGCTTGATGAAGTGGCGCTTAGGTCACCTTGGTCACCAGCACTTAGCTGCATTGGATACTGCTGTTTTTCTATACACTACACCACAGCCACCCAAAGTGACCTTCCAAAAATGTCTGCATAGACCTGGGATCTGTGCCACAGCCGGATCCGGAGAGCTAACATGAACAGGGATTATATCGTGATGCGAGGTCAGCAGTGTTGTTTGGTTTCTGATTTAATCACAGTGTCAAAGTTCACAGCTGTCAGCATGCTTTCGGCACAGCAAAGACACCTCTTTGTGTTTTGAGGCTTTTTTTTTTTAAATTCAACCTTGGCTGACTCCCGTTATCTGTGTGTTTTCTTCATGCTCGTCTTTGTGTAGCTGCTGTTAGAGGAGCGTCTAACTCACAGACCTGTCAACCTTCTTTTCAACAAGAACCCTCTGGTAAAATATTGTTTTCATTCACTCCCTCTCGCTATGTCAGCTTTTACTTTACTGTTTCATTGTAAAGTGCACACGGGTCATTGACAAGTAAGGGTTGGCAAGATGAGCAATTCAATAATAGTTTTCATTTCATTTTGTATTTTTATTGGTTTTACGTCATTTGAAATGACATTGGCACTATTTTTTAAACCAAAAGTAAGAATGAATGCTCCTGAACATGTCAAATCGTGTGACCACAAAAGAATGATGAATATTGAATATTTTATCCACCTACAGGGTATTTTAGTGCACTTATAAAAATACATACTTCATTTTAAAACACCAAATGAAAAGAAAACATTTTGGAGTATTTCTACATTTAGATTTTAATCCATTTTATCAATATTGAGCAGGACATAAACTAAAGACAACCATTTTCCTAAATCATTTGTGAGAATTGATGTATAATTCAATAAAATGTATTTTGTTGCATTGTAAAAGTGGATTATATTTATTCTACATTTTAGTTCACAATTGACACTGGATTGCATCACGTCATTGTCCCACACACACATACGCACGCGGTTGGTGTCTTCCTTCAGTGTCCTCAGGCAAACTCCAGACGCTCTTTGCTTAGACTCCCCTCCCCGTGGTTAGACTCTCCCTATAGTCAGCAGGAGGTTTACAAAGCATGTAGCGCTGTCACATCTGCCATTCTGATCACCATCGCACGATGATGTCCCATAGCAGAGGTTCAATAGAGTGCAATGGTGAAGCGGGCCGCTGCAAAAAGAGCTGGCAGGAACCTCGCCGATCAATACTTTGGGCCTGTGAGGGGGCTGGTGGGTTGGTGGGCGATATCCTTCAACAGCTGCAACAACAACAGCAGCAGAATCAAATAGCACCCAGTGTGTGAACTGTGTCATGCTGAGGCAACAAGTCAATAGATGTGCTGAAATACACACACAGAAAAGGGTACATGGGGGCGTCCCAGTGGTGTAGGATTTTAAGATGCTGACCGTGTAATCGCTATATCCCCGGTTTGAGTTCACCTGAGGACATCTGTGGTACTTCAGCCCACGTCGCTCTGCCATTGTTTCCTGTCAGCTCATTAATTGTCTATTGAATAAAAGCAGAAAAGACACCCAAAATACATTTTATTTTGAACGCCCAATGTTAACACTCCATCACAAAGACATGGATTTACATCACATTACACATACTGAATATGAGCAGCCTTCCACATCAGCCTACTGGTTGTAATTTGAGTTTGAGAAATTAGAAACTTGACAGATACCTAAACAATATATGATCGCTGGTTGGTGGATCTTTTAACCTATGGATAAATCTAGGCTTGAAACCATGTTCCCAGTCTAAGCTAAGCTAAGTCAACCAGGAACCAGAATATCATTCAAGAAGGTAAAGTGCATTTCTCCAAAATATTGACAAATATAAAAATACGGTAAAAAAAAAAATCAATCTCCTGGAGACATTTTTTAAATAGTTGCAGCCCTAATATGACTGATATCCGAAAGTTGATTTAGCTCATTTTACTGTAATATTTGTCATTTAAGTTTTACAGCTATTCTAATCCAAAGCTGAGTTCAGACAAAATTAATTTTTATTTTGTGTTATTCACACGAGTTGACCGCTGGATCATTTGTGTTTACTCACAACAGCCAAAAATATGCTACTGTACATTAAATAAGCTAAATTAAAACCTAATTAAGTGTAAGCTAACTGGCAACTGAAAGCACCGACTGTGTCTGTGGGAATATTTCTGTGGGTTTGTGCTCTGTTCAGCCTCTGAACTCTGAACTCTGAACTTACCACAATCTGGTCCGGTCATGACAGTGACCTCGGCGGATTTGTGCCTATTAGCGTCTTTGAATTAACTTTGTTTATAATTGTTCCGCGCCAAAAACTTGCTGCGCCTTCTCTCTGAACACACCATGACATGTTTCGATGTAGTAAATCCATTTACTCCGTCCAGTTCTCATAGCAGGTTGAATCATTATGCTATTATGGATAGATGAGAGGAGAGAGTTTCCTGGGGAGGCAGTGAAAAGATGTATAAGGGGTTTAGCGAGGTCAGTTGGTCTGTCGCTGTGGCCCAGTTCCTCACATGAAACCCTTGTTCCTTGTTTGGGAGAAATGTGCTAATCCCCATGGGCACAGTTTGGGCCTCGGCCAGCCTTTGAAGACAAAAAGAGCCAAAAAATCGGCTTTTGTTCTTCAAACAAGCTTTTGTACTGCTTGCCTCTCTCTGTGCTTGTATTTTACAGAGCGCTTATGATCTATTGTATAATGCTCACTGTTTTGACAGAGTTTCCTCTGGAGGCATTGTATAGTAGAAGATATACGTTCAGTGGCCCTCTCAGCTATGTGGTCTTTGAACTCCGTGGTATGATGCTGTTTGCCTTCAAGTGTTTTTTATTGGACATACCGTGTGATAAAAAAGAGTAGTGGAAGAATCCAGCCCTGCGTGGGCCTCCTGACACCTGACACTGAAAAGCCTGTGTGCGTCAAGCTGCGGGATTTGGAAAAAGAGCACATGATGTAGGCAGTCAGATGATAAAGCTATACCTTACATAAGAAACCCCCTCAGTCAGTCAGTAAATAGCATCGACTGAAGGAAGGCCAGCCAGTTAAGTGCTGTGCAGTCTCTAAATTCATCTTTCTCATGTCAGCGGAGTGTTTCATTGCTGTGTCCTTAATTGAACTTTGGCTATGTACCATTTGAAATTGGATAAAGTAATTCTGAATTGATTTATGGTATCCTTTATGTCACTTTCTTGTACCTTTCTTTCTCTCCTCTCCCTTCAGGTCTGCATCTTATTAGTACAAATACAGAATAAAAACAGAGGAACAATGGTGACCTTGGAAACACCACAATCCCCCGTTCCTCTGACGGCACTGTCACGCTGGTACCTTTACGCCATCCATGGCTACTTTTGTGAAGTCATGTTTACGGCTGCCTGGGAGTTTGTAGTCAACTACAACTGGAAATTCCCTGGTGTGACCAGCGTGTGGGCGCTCTTCATCTATGGCACCTGCATCCTTATCGTGGAGCGAATGTACCTGAACCTGCGCGGCCGCTATCCCGTGCTGCTGCGCTGCATCATCTACACTCTATGGACGTACCTGTGGGAATTTGGCACAGGGCTGCTGCTACGCCAGTTCAACGCCTGTCCCTGGGACTACTCCGAGTTCCGCTACAACTTCATGGGACTTATCACAGCTGAGTACGCCGTGCCCTGGTTCTGTGCCTCCTTCATCGTGGAGCGCCTGGTCATCCGTAAAACTCTGCGACTGCGCTTCCACCAGGGGCCTGAGGATGGCTGGTCAAACCATCCGTCAGATGACGGTGGTGGAGACGGTGGAGGGATGGGAGGAAGTTTAGGGGCTGGGAGGAGGAGAGAGAGGAGCAGAGGGACAGGCAATAGTTCTAATGGCTACCTTAAAGGGGAGTGAATGAAGGAAAAGAAGAAGAACACAATCTGAAACCAGCCCAATCGCCCTGCTACACCTCTTCTCTACCCTCCTCAGCCACATTTCATAAGCAGTTGCCCCCTCAGCTGTATCTGGGGGAGGGGAGGGGGCAGACAGCCATGTAGACTGGGCTGGTGTGCAGAGGTGTACAGAGTATCAGAACAACCAGAAAACAATCTCCCAAATCACTCACTGCGTCCTCTACTGTCAGCAGAGAGGGCTCAGTAACTCCATGCTGCATCTCATAACACACCCACCCATTTCCATGTGGGGTTTAGGAGATCAGGACCTTCTTTGACCAACCAGGATTACACTTTCAATCTCCTCTTGTCCTATCAACTGCAACAAACTTGGGGATGAAAAAAAACAAACAAAAAAAAAAGAAATAAAACAAAACTGTGGTTGAAAAAATGAGTGTCATCATCCTCTGAAGGATCAGATTTAAGAACAAGGACAATAATATTTCTGTATTTCAAGGGCACATCAGTCTAAATGAAAGCAGAACGCTTGCATAGAAATCATAATAAAAGTAGCTGCAGTTGTAATGTCCTTTTTAAAATGTACACATTGTCCTTTAGTATTATTCAAAGTACTGTAGTAATGTAGCTACAAGATGCTCTTTAAGAACAATACAGTCCTCCCTGAAGCAAAGCAATGCGCCATGTGTCAGCTTACGCCATGAAGAATGTTTTTTCTGCAGTTAGTGAATTACCCACAAATGCCTGAAAAAAAAATAATGCATGGAGAAAAAAAAAGTTGTCTTCCAAATATGATATACATTTCTTACAAAGCAGGTCACTCAGCAGTCGTTTGTTTTTCTGCAGAGCCGGGGACGACAGCAGCTCAGCCGGAGCCGATCAACCAGTTATCATAGTCAATCCCTCTGTTCGCTCCTCCTGACTGTGTGTCGGAAGTGTGTCCTTGAGAAAGACACAAGTTCCCAAACTGCTCCCGGTGAGCAGGTCATGGCCTTGCATGGCAGCTCTGCCGCCATCGGTGTATGAATGGATGGATAGTGTGTGTGTGTGTGTGT
>JANJYQ010159038.1:0-11157 GCA_024605255.1 Rastrelliger kanagurta | reverse complement strand
TATATATATTTTTTTTTTTTAAGGTGTGTGTGTGTGTGTGGGAGGGGCTGTCTGTTCCTAACTCTTGAGCAAATTTGTATTCTTCAACCCATTCCAAATGCCACACATTTTAAATTTGCTTAGATAATTTTCAAAGGTAATGCAGAGGAACAAAAAACTCATCAGTGAGGAATCTAAAGAGTTTTATAAAGGCTGTTAAAGTTAGTCAACACTTACCCATAGATTGGATCTCTGAAGTCCATTTCACTGAAAGAACAACAACAGATAAATTTAAAAAAAATCACTGGTTTCATGTTTAGATTTTCTATCTATATTGGTCTTTTTGTTTGATCATCAGGAAAGCATCTCTCCACTTGGTAGAAACATTGTGTTTGTATTTACTATGTATTCAGCTGTTTGGACGATTGTGCATTATTTCAACAATGTCTAATCTGTCATTGATTGTCACGATTGCTGGATGAGGGTGCATCAGAGTGTGTTTACATGTACTTTAGTATCCCATTTGGATTTTTGTTTTTAAGTATCCTGCTTTTGTGTTTGAGCATATAAACATATCTTGATTTCAGAAATTGGGATAAACCTTTATCCTGAATTTGAGAAACACGATTTTTCTGCCTGAAGAACTAAGAAAGAAACTGCGATACTGGTGCATGTAAACATCTTACCCCGATATCTGAAAGCCGCCCACCATCTGCACAGGCGCGGCTTCAGTCAAGTGACGTATCAGACATTACCATGGATAGGTTACAAACAAAATGACGGAAACAACAGCTGATTTCATTGCCGGCAATGAGGTGGATAAGCCATATCTGTAGTGCGATGTTCACATTTAATAACGCTACGGCCTATTGCCTAGAGATGTCTCATTTTAATCTGATTCTAACAGATTTCCAATTTGCCACACTTCCTGTTGTAAACAATAAACATTAAATGCACATGTGCACATATGATGCAGTCATCAGCAACTGGAATACTGATATTTTTCATGTATACGGGGTTATTAAATAAACAGGTTTCTCAAAGTTCATGTAAACAACCAGGATACCAAAGTCCATGTAAACTCTATGATTAAACATAGAAAAGACGACATGTTTAGTATCAGTAGTATAGTATCAGTTTGTATCTAGCTAATTTTCCATTGACAACACTGGCAGCATTGACTGGTTCTATGTGAAAGTCAAGCTGTGACTTGAATCATCATTTCTAAATGCTGAGACAGCATGCTGGGTGGCTGGGTGAGTGGAGGTCATACTCTCTGATGATGCGGTAGCTGCGTTCTCTGAAGAAATCGTTCTCCTTGTCGAATTCTCTCTCGTCCTCTCCGATGGTCACATTGAAGCGCTTCTCCTCAAAGTCTGGTTCCTGCTCTTTACGGATGGTGGCTTTCTTTAGCACCTATATGACACAGAGATAAAGGCACCGATAGAACAATCTGCAGTAGAGGACTTTACAGGGATCAAATATCTGTGTCTGAGAAGCTCTGTGACTTACTTTCACTGCTGTTTTTTATGACATTATTGTTCATTTTCTATAATGCGTTTCCTAGCAAAGAGTCATTATTTTAGTGTATTACCATCCAGCATACTTTTCTATCAGGTTACATTGTGTTAATTTATTTCAACTACAAGACATTTTATCATCTGCACATAAAGGTTAAATTATGAGGCTGAAGATTATTACACTACACTACACTACTAACAAGTATTGTGTGCAACCAAAGCCTCATATCGTCTCATTCTTCTGTGTCATAGACTTTCATTGTTGCCCAAAAACTATTAAAAAACATGTAAAAGAGGCATGTTCTTTCATTAAGAAGAATGTCTCCTGTTTTCTGTCTAAAGAAGGTAGTGTGTCTCTTGCTATTCCAGCACATTTTACTGTTACAACTGTAGCTCCTGGCAGCATTTCATTACTTGTAGGCATCACATTTAACACATTTGTTTCTCTCTGCATAAGTACAACTCAGTGTTATTATAGTTAAAACTAAAAGACTAATACTAAAATTAAACTGACTCATTTTTGTTGTTTTTTTTCCCTTTTTAATTTTTCCTGTTCCTGTTTGACTTCTTCAAATACCTAGAAAACTAAAATAAACANAAAAACTAAATAAAAATAAACGTATAAAAACTATAACAACTCTGGTACAGACACAGATGTTTGTCTTTCTGTGAACAACGTATTTCCTAACCCTACCTTTTACAATTAGACTAGTCTGCACATGGAAATGTAATATAATATATAAAAATAATTCAACTGCATTCATCCATATAATCAAATAAACTAATGGATCAACTTACATCACAGGAAGATAAACATAACATTTGGCTTACAAAGAGGGGTTTTAAAATGAGATTTGAATTAAACAAAAGAGCAAGATTTTCCATACTTCCGAAATGTTCCAACCTGCAGTAAAACTACAATCACACTTAACCCTGAGATTTTACAAGCTTTTCCATCTGCCGTGGCAGGTCACTAACCAGACAGTTCACACACTCAGCAGCATTTGGCACAGACTCTGGGTTGTTTCCACAGGAGCAAGAAGTGGTAGTGTAGTGTTTTACCTCTTTTGCGTGCCTCAGGCCTCTCTCCCAGGCGCTCTCCACAGGAGGCTCCACTGGAGGTGGTGGTGGTGGGAGCTCCTCCACTGCAGGGCCAGCCTAATACACAGGGGCACAAAATTAATTCATTCACATCTTTCTCATAAGAATACTTTCAGTGACACACTTAGATCAGCTAAGAAAGCAATATAATGCTGTTTTACAGGTGTAAAAGACAGGTTATATCCTTTGTTCTACTTATGTATGATTGTTTATAGGAGTAAATGATGGTTGTATCAGTGCTGCAATAACAGACGGTAGAATGAGAGAGACATACCCAGGGGTTGTTGGGTATGAGTGGATGTGGTCCTCCAGGAGGTGCTCCATTAGGTGAGAAGAGGTCTGGCTTACTGATGAGGGAATAATTACCTTTGTCATTGACTCCAGGGTGGATGAACCTACAGTTCATACCCCAAGTACAATTTCCTGAAGAACACAAAGGATTTCACAGATTTAGACATGGACTGCAATATATTTATATAATCATTACAATTTGTCTCTCATTCTCAGTCTCTCTCTCTCTCTTTTATGCTGTAACACACAAGTCCAGTTACACATTGATTCTACTTAATATGGTTTTATAAGAATAACATGAGAAACTATGCAGAATCATTAGCATTTTTGTCAGAATCTCAGTATGAATGAGACACATTTTAAGATGCAAATAGAAAGACGACATCAGCAGTAAAGAATATTTAGAAGTGTGGAAATGCATCACCATGTGGACAGTTCTGAATGGATTCACAAATGCTATAAAAATGTATTTTCTGAATAAGGTGGAATTCAACTGTGAGGGCAGTCTACAGTGTGAAAACATTAGTTATGTTCAGTGGCAATCATGTTTTGATATAATGAATAATGACAAACATGTTTATCATATTACTCAGACTATTACTCAGACTAATGTTAGACACGGATATAATGTAATATAATCGATTCTACATTTTTAAGATGGCCCTATAAAAATATGATGATATGCCCATGAATTAATTTTTTCCCACCCCTAGTTGTTACTGTTGACATCATTAGTGCTGTTGTTTGAGACTGTTTTTTCTCTGAGCAGGTTACACTTCAGATGATGGAATGTCACATTTTAGGTCATGTTTGTTTCCCTTAAACTTCATATCATTACAAGCTTGTCTGTATTATGCTAGCGAATGGTGCAGCAGCAACAGAGGGGCAGGGTGGTTGGAGCTTTGCAAAGAGCAGACAGAGCTCCAGGTGTGTTCAAGTTGGATAGTCAGATGCCATAGTTCTACATTCAGCGTAGTGCAGACATTAACACACATTCGTATAAATGAATATGAGAATTTCCTGCATTATAGGTGTTGGATTTGTGGGACTCAATTAAATTCTGTACTGAAATTCTGCTCTTAAGTATGTAGCTGCAAGGTGAAGAGGAAAGGGGTTTAATGGTTAATATATCTATATATATCTCCCTGGCAGTACTGAGAAAGAGGTTTCTATGTTAGTGTCGATGCAAAGTTTATGCTCAGTCTTACTGTTACAATGACAGCCTTGGTATCAATGAATGCGGAAGAAAATGAGGAAATATCTATATAACTGCTGCCAAATCAACTGATGTCAGTTGTTAACGTTGGCAGCTTGAATTCTAGAAACAATGCTAGATGCTAGAAACAGGTAGCAGCAGAGCTAACCGATGTAGCATCCCTGACTTTCTCTGGATCTTATCCAGCTTTTTTAGAGGTGGGAGAAGCATCCAGAACCTTTACTGAAGTAAAAGCACTAATACAGAAATGTGAAAATAATATATAGTAAAAATATCATATAATAATACATTTATTTGGAGGATGGTCCCTTAAGATGACCCATCTTGTTTTCAAGGAAGAACAATGAGAAAAGTGTAGGTGTAATGTATATTCAATTATTAGTCACTGAAAGACAATTTAACTAGTGAATACTTCACTATAGGCACTGGAAAAAACAACCCTGAAGTACAACAGCTCCCTCTGCTGTATGATAACATAGAGATGACAATAAACAATATCCAATCCAACAGCATACGTTGCATCAACACACAATACAATACAAGTCTTATGTTTATTTTTATCAATGTCAAGCTTATCCAGGATGGAAAGCTCAGTGTTTCCCACAGAACAGGTAGCAATTTGCAGTCATCGTGGGTGTTTGCGTTGATACTAGTGATAGACCGATATGGTTTTTTAGGGCTGATACCAATACTGATTATTAGTAGCCAAGGAGGCTGATAATTGATATTTGGAGCTGATACTCATTTGCAGTAAAACTGAAAATATTGGGGTCAAATTTTGAACAATACAAACACTTTAAGGGAAATTTCAGGCAGTTTGAACCTTTGGCTATTACAATGTCAGGAGAGTCTGCTGCCTTAATTCACCAGATCTGGGGTGGGGGGCTGCACGCTGTCGCTGCACAGACGCACACATGATCCCTCCCTCCCCTGCACTCACTACATCAATAACACATTAGCCGTCACTCTCCGCTTTGCGTTCTTGCTCGTTCCAGTTTTCAGAAGATTTAATCTCATTCGTGGGTGTCAGGGAGTCGCTATCTATATGCTGGAGACTCCCGAAACTTTAGGGAAAGTTGAGTAAAGTTCAACACTTGGCAACACTTTTTGTTCTCTCCGCTGTGTGAGCACTGTGCATACCCAGATTTCACTGCTGATTGGCTGTTATCAAGGCTGTGGCTCTGTGTGTAACCAATAAGAGGGTGCTGTGGGTGGGTCAATGCTAGCGAGTAGTGACTGCAGACACAGTGGCGCAGCTGCATCAGAGCCAAAATAACTCAAATTTTAAAATCAATATCTTATCTGTTGTCTGATTTTTTTTTTTAAAAAAAGGCTGCATCGGTTAATTTGTGGCACTAAGAATTGAGTGTATGCTACTTTAGATTGCTATACAACATGTTAATTCACAGTATTAGGACTATCTGTACTTTAGATTTAAAAACCAAACAAAGTATATATACTTTATATTGATAAGACATGATACAGTTTGATCCGATGCAATAAAATAAGATGCGATATGATACAATGCAATGCAATACGATGCGATACAATGCAATACCATATGATGTGACGCATCTTAATTCCATAGGATGCGTTGCATGGGTCCAGAATCCCATGCACACATACAATGTAATTGGTTACACTTAGGACTGGGCGATGTATCAGATATACACGAAGTATCACGGTTTGTCCCATGTGGGATACAGAAAGTGATGATATCGTGAACACTCTTTGAACTAGAGGTTTTTCTCACTCTTTTTCATCTCTCCGCACAGAGATACAAGCACACCTAGTTATGTACATCGCATTCTATTGTGCATGCAACATCATACGCCCGGCAGCATGCTGCATTTGCACGTAGCCGCAGATCTGCGGTAAACTGCAACAGTGGATTGACACTGTGGTGGAGTTAGCCAGTATATCAGATCACGCAATTGACACAATAATGATACTTTAATAGTGCTGTTGAAGATATGTTCAACAGCACAAAATAAATTGAATTGAAATTATTAAAAATACAAACTTTATTTTTTCCTGGTCAAAAAGGAATGGGAAAAAAATTTTAAAGTAAGATTCAGAAAATAAAATGTAAAGTGACTGGCAAATAGAAACTTCTGAGAGGGCATGTCAGCACGGCAAGAGCAGTAAAGGTAGATTTCAAGGCTAAGGCAAAATATTGAAATATATATTGTGTATCATGACACAGCCCTAGTAATGCAAAAGGCCATTTTGCCCAGCCATAGTTACACTGCTGGTGCAGCATCAGTCTTAATAGCCTTTATGCTGAGAGAGGGTAACAATAGTTTTAAAATAAACATCTTTATAAGACGTATTAAAATGTGGAGACACCTTTTCCCTAAAATTAGCCATTAATATTTTTCTGTTATTTGTGAGTTTTAACAGAAGAAGCTGTCAGGTGAGCTACAGTCTAGGATCTGTTGTGGCTTACCTTTGATGAAGAATCTGCAGATAGGACGTGGTCTGATCTTTCTGTCTGAGGGATCTTTGACCTCCCCCTCCTCCAGGTCATCGTCCTGCACACACATACAAATGGTACATCGTTACAGCATATTATTTTCTTTTACCTTCTCAGAGATATGAACAACAGCTAGATGCTGGTGAATTGACACAGAGGTTGACTCACAATTCAGAACAGTGCTGCACAGAAACGCCTCTGTGCAGCACTGCTATTGATTTACAAATGAATGGATATTTGATGTCATTTTTTGGCATTAAAAAAACTATTTTTATATTAGTTTTGTTGGTTAGGTGGGGGTTCTGGTTCTTGTTGGAGAAACAGTGACCCAAACAGCAGCTTTGTTTGCTTAACCCTTAATTACACAAGAGTGGAAAATAATATGTGAAAAGTATTCTTTTTATTCACTTTGATGTTACTAGTAGGGGTGTCATGATACCCCAATTTCAGTAGTTGGTGCCAATTACCAGTAAAATTACACAATTCTCGATATCATGTTAAAAAAAAAGTTGAATAAAGAAAGTGCACAGGTATAAGCACAAGCACCTGCCCGCCCTGCCCTACACATTGTGTGTGTGCATGTTTTTGTTACCTCTTGGTAACCACTGATAGGGAAAAAAAAACATTTTGAGTTTGGATGTCCATAATGAATGGAAGTCAATGCAAAAATGCTATGTATTTTTCATATCAAGACAAACATTACACAAAAGTTAGTAACACACAAAAGTGGCTGGTGAAATTAAGAATCCACCACGCACTTTGGCTATTTGTGATTAAGGGCATTTTCACACCAACAGCATTAAGTGCATTTTAATCTAAAGATGGTTTAGTTTGACCCCTTGTTTTGGTTTGTTTGTGTCAGTCAGAAGCAATTGCACTCAGGCCTCCACCAAATTAATCAGTTTGAGAGAGAGGCTCTCTGAAAGACTGTCAGGCATTAAGTGTGGATTGACACATTAAATAAAAATGGAAGCGTATCTGTCCTGTGAAAGAACACTTTCAGTGTTAAATGGCCACAGTCACTGACTCTCCAGTTCCCCAGAACTCCATCATTCATTGGGTGCTGGAGACAGGAGACTGTCATGCCACTGTGTTTACATGCCAATTTACAGAACAGAAAACTAGCAGACCATGATGAGACATGCACTGAATTAAACAAGAAGTGTATTGGATTAGAATCACTGACTCCACCTTTAATTACAGAAATACATTTTTTCAATGTCTGATGCTCTATTAATGCTGTTTTTATGTTATTAGCCAGTTCTAGTAGAGGGATCAGACTAATGAAACTATAAATCCAAAAATAAATAACCATCAACTCATTGCCCGATTGTCATCTCATTACACTCATACTATATGGACTGTATATCTAACAAGTGGCCATAAAGTCAATCCTTCAATCAAGTCCATTTACACAAATTGATGCATAAAATATTATGTGAGATAGTAAAACAGTTTGTATACTGCAAACATATTGACATGTAACTATCGATCAAACAATGACTTACATCAATCTCTCCTTCATCGATCTCTCCATCATCCTCCTCCTTCTTCTTGTCTCTGAAGGATTCTCTGCGCACCCTCTCAGGTCCTTTGGAGTTGTCTGTCCTCCTGAGTTCACCGTCTTTGGGAGATGGTGGAAGGATAGGTTTCTTCTCCTTCCTCTTACTAGGCTTGTCCTCGCTCTCCTCCTCTTCGTCTGCTTCGGCTTTTACATCTTCTTCATCTTCCTCCTCATCGTGTACAGGGATGCTGGGCTCCTCGGGTACCTCCTCGTCATAATCCAGCTCATGCTCATCCAGCTCTCGGGAAACGGACGCCGAATCGTCCTTCATTTCCCTCGCTGCCGCGGCTCTTCTCCTCTCCTCAGCTCTCTTCCTTTCATCCTCCTCTTCCTTCCTTCTGTCTTCCTCCTCCTCGTCATCCATGTCAGCACCAGGCTCTGCTGAGGTCTCCTTCCTGTAGTTTCCATAATCCTCGTCCCCATCTTCTCCATCTTCTTCGGCAATGAAGCTCCTGCCCTGCTCTGAGTCTGGAGACTGCGGTGTATCAATGACTTTATCCTCTCCTTCTTCTTCCTCCTCCTCCTCATCTCCATCCAACTGACCCCCCTGCGGCCCATCATCATCCCCCTCCATCAGCAGAATGGTCTCATCCTCCTGTCCCATCCCTCCTCTTTCTCCCAGCGGCTCCTCATCCTCTGGATCAGACACAAAGTCAGGGACTACCTCATCCTCTTCTTCCCCCTCCTCCTCCAATCCCAAACCTCTTCCTCGGTCGTCCACCGCCTCTTCTTCATACTCCTCTGCAAGCCCTCCATTCTCCTCCTCATGGAATATCTCACTGTCTGAGTTGACCCTGTCCTCTTCATCAGCAGAATCCAGCAACTCACTGTCAGAAAGACCCTTCTCCTCTTCCTCCTCAGGAGACTGAGGGGACTGGGTAGGGCTTTCAGGAGTATCCATTAGAGAATTTTCTACAGTAAACAGAACAATAACAGTCTATTAAGAAATATACAGTGTGAGATATTTTGAAAGCACATTTGAACAGGACATCATACCAAACTCCATTCATAAACCTGCCAATTTAATATCTATAAAGTTGTCATGGCAGCCAGGTAGAATAGCATTTCACTAATAAATGTATCTTTTCTCAAAACACAACTTCTGTCAATTAAAAATATTTTCTAATTAACTATTTTAAGTTTCTCAAAGCTATCAAAACATTTTCAATACAGGTTAATTTGGTGGCAAATGCTAACAAGTTAGAATAACTAGTACAGTATACATTGAATTCAATGCCAAGAAATGACTGCGAACTTAATGTTTGTTTTCTGGTCATTTGGACTTTGCCTGAGTAAAGAAAAGCCGGCTAACTTGCAAACACATTAACCTACTGAATAAAGAAGATATATGGATATTAGACATTATTAAAAAGGGAATTGTTGTCATTTTTGACGCGGGAATGTGGTTATAAGTAACGGTTTCTTCTCAATGAAAGTTTTCTCCGACGCTGAAAAAAACTTTCCATTAGCAAGCTGGCTAATAACTGTATACCTATGGTTAGGGCCAACACCTTCATATGCTTCAAATTTGTCGTAATGGTCCCATGTTACCTACTTATGTACATAACACGACAACATTCCCAAGTTGGTAAATACTATACAGTTCTCCCTGCAGCGCAACATGACTGCTAACTGCTAGTAGCTGAGACGTGCTAGTTGGCAACAAGGCCGTAACTTGTCAAAGCGAATAGGTGCACAATTAGCGAGTACACAACTAATCGCCAGGACGTGTACAAACTAATTAATTAATGGATTCTCTTAACGACAGAAAGCGACTGTGGTACCGGGCGGACGCTCCGGTTCTCTGACCTGTCTTTGAATTAACAATGCAGCCTCTCCTGAAGCTAAGCTAACAGCGCTGCCACTCTCTGCTAGCTGCTAACAGTCACACATTTTTAATTCACCTTGCCGACCCGGAGCTCTTTAAAGACGGCAATGTTGCGTTAAGTACTCTCCTCCCACGCTGATATTGTTATTTACAGTCTACAATAAATATTACACGAGTTAAATTAACCGCTGCGGTGGAGAAAATAAAAAACCCCGCACGGCACAGCCAGAGCGGCCATTACCTTTACGTCATCAACATAGGACAGCCGGGGGAAAAGCCGCGCTGGAAATGAATGATAACAGATCTGAGGTCAGTGTTTAACTTGGGTTGTTGATTACTGTCCTCAAGTCAAAAGAGCTAAATCTGATTGGAGCTCAGTGAGAGCATGTTTACTGAAGCAAAGCATCCCTAACTGAAGAACACTTCAGGAACTTTATAAAATGTATTTATTTATTATTATTATTATAATATATGATTTTAAAAAAAATGCAACTTAAAGTGATTTTAAATGAAATAAATTACAGGCATAAAGTGAAAAGGACATAAAAAAACATAAAAGGGTCTAGCAGCACTTGTAGTAATTTTAATTAACAAAATGTGTAAAACATATTTAGGGGAGAATTGGGTTGGTTGTTACCTTCATCAGATCTCAGTCCTTAGATGGTGCTGTTAAAAAGTGTTGGTAGCTACTGAATAAAATACTTTGCCACAGAAAGTTGACTGTCATTTTCATTAGATTTCGGTCCCTAGAGGGCACTATTGAAAAGTATTGATACTGACAGTTTTAGAATTTAGATGAGGTGTTACGTCCAAGATAATTTTTGGAGTAAACCTCTTTACATTTCATGTGAAAATGTAAATATCCAACTCATCAGTGTTTCTTTTCTTGGCGTTTACACAATTAGTTTATAATAAAATAATCATTAAACAGTATGACGAAAGAGCAAAAGTTGGGTTTTTTCTTAGCTACACCAAAACATGTGATTGTTAACTTTGCTGGTAGGAAAAAATCCCTGTTGGGGACGCTTGTCACATTCTCTTTGGGATTGGTTATTACATGCTGGCATACGTATATGGTGTGGGATACTGTAACTACGTCTGTCTTTCTTTTAAGATAGTAAAATGAGCAGGGACTTTGTCAAGAAGACAAATAAGGCCCAGATCCCTCCTGATGTAAAGCTC
>JANJYQ010159019.1:6643-17596 GCA_024605255.1 Rastrelliger kanagurta | reverse complement strand
CACACACACACACACACACACACACACACACACACACACACACACACACACACACATTCAATTCAGCCCAGATAATTTCAATTAGCTGTGGAGGGACTGCATGAATCCCTTTAGTGTTTGATGAACGTGTGCATATGGGTGTGTGTGTGCGCACATTTCTCTCCTTGTTTACTTGCAGAGGAAGGACAAACCTCACAGTGCAGAGGGTAATACGAAGGGAGCAACACACTTGGCCTCCGCTGCTCTTTTTTTCTCATTCACCTCGGGGGCCCGGCAGATGCACAGTAAACTGCGGGCCCTGCCTTTTTTAAAGGGTCGCTACACCCACATTTTCTGGATATCATCAGTATGATTTATTTATTTATGGAGACGGTTTTTGCAGATGTCTATATCTGAGATTTGCTTCAGCCTCGACACAGGAGGAAGAGAGCGGGATTGAGTTTGCGATGCTCACAGCATTAAAAATGACATTTCTAAAAATCAATAGTATGTCAGGAAGCAGTGTCATCTACACAGGACGCTAGAGACAGTTACCATAGGGACTAGATATTGTATTTCTACACTCATCTCACTTTTTCTCCTTCAGATATCTACATTCTGTTCTACACACTTTAATGTCAATTATGTATGAGGTAAAGAGAGACTTAAAGTAACTTAAGATTCATGACATCATTTTTTGGTCTTTGTAAAATGTTAGGAAATCCAGTCATGATGTGAACATTTAATTGGGTAACATTTTTTTTTCAATAACCATGTTAGCCTTTAGCTATTAATCCATTTAATTATCCTTCATTAGAATAAACATTCCAAAATAAAGCCAAGTAAAACAGCAAAAAAATCACAAGTTAATTACAATAAAATAAAGAAAACAAAAAACATTGCATTTTTGAGTTTCATTTTGTATCTGGGCAAATTAGCATACTAGCGTTGAGTACTGAACTCATTACTTCAAGTTATTAATGTTCGATCAATTTTAATTTTGGTAGCATACGTAATGGGTGTGAGAGTGAAGCCTAAAATAAGTTTTACCAAACGAGCTCACATAGAGGCTCAGACAATGACAGCAGCACCCACCTGTAGATAGAGATGTGATCATGGACCATGTGTAGTGGCTAGCAGAGAGTTAGCATGGTTAGCATAGCAATGCCATGTTGTGCGTGTGTGTGTCTACTTTGGTAAACTGCTTCATGGTTGATGGTCTATTGGAAGCAAAATGAGAAGAAACTGACATCTTTAATATTGAATGGGCCAATACCTGTTTGATAATAAGATAGCTATGCATGCTAATACTAGCTTCCAGAAAACACACGCCTCCACTGTGTTAGGTTGAAGGCAGAATACCAAAAAACCCAGATACTATTTGCATTGTAGAAGTCACTAGAAGAAGGTTAGGGTTTGTGTTGGGGGTCATTCGGCATTCGGTTATACCACTCCTCGTCTACAGCTTCATCTCAAGGAAACCGACGACCAACATTTTTCTTATATCAAATGCCAAATTTCAGGAAATTCAGATAATAATGCATTTTCAAGGTTTGATAAAAGTTGAGGTTGTTTGTATCTTTCTATCAGAGGTCTCTTCTGTGCACCTACCTTCACACTTCATTAGTGAGAGAATTCATGAGAAAAAAATTAATAAAACATTCAAATTCAGATACAGTTCTAAACGTTGTTAATTATGTTGATTTAAAGAAGCTGTTTCCACACAGCACTCATTATTTTAAATATATTTGCTTTTGGAAATGAACAAAGTCAGTGAAACCTGGTACATTTCCTTCTAATGCCTGTCACAGCTTGTACTGTAAATGTGCTTATGAAACACGACTGAGTTTGCTTGTATTTACTGCACTGTTGGCTGTTTGAAAGAGAATTTGACTTAATGAGTTTAGGAGGAACTCATAATTATGCCATTAGTCTTGATTTCAGTGAGAGTAGACCTGCTAGATGGAGGAGGTGGTGGTGGTGGTGGTGATACAGGTCCTTCAGATCTTCCTGAATGTCACCTTTTTCTAACCATGTCCTTGGCATGATGCAGCCTCTGGAATGAATTGCAGCTTATTTGTCAGTCCATCCAGGATGCGGCTTATCTGCCACAGTGTCTTCATGCCCCAGTGATTTATTTCCATCAGTGGTTGGGCCGAGATTATTTCACTCATTGATTTATGCTTAGGCTCAGTTTGAACTCTGATAGTAGAAGTTACAAAAAAAAAAAAACTGAAAGCACCAGCAGTTCATTGATTCGTCCACTTTTATCCTTGGTAGAAACACATTTCATAGCTTACAGTTGCGTGTCGATGTGTAGCCTACCGTCTATTTTTTTTTTTTTTATAATGTGGTTTAGAAATATCTTTGTATTTCCTCACAAATCACACCCCGAACACGTCAATCATGACTCCATGACTGCACCATACACCCATACACCTCCACCTCCTCTTGGCTCACTTAAAATTTGCCCCACCCTAAAACCTCAGTGTCTTTCGCCTACACCATCACAAAAAATGAGGTCACGCTGTTCTACAAATAGGACCTGTTAGCACAGGGTTAAAACTGGAACCTGCCACCCTGGTGACGAATGTTAGGCATGTCTCATACATACAGTCTCACACGCACGTACACAGCCGTTCACCCTCCCATTTGGAAGTGTGTGTCTCTACAGCTGCTCCGTGGAGGATGGAGTTTTAACTCTTCATTAATACGTGTTAAATGAGCGGTAGTTTGGAATGCTGCTGGGGGGAGTCACCTCTGTAAAGCTTATGAGTTAACACAGGATTCCTATCTCCTTGACATTCCTATTCTGAGTCCCTTCCGAGTTGGATGTAGTCTGAACGCCTCAACAGTGAGGCGCCTCAACAGTGAGGCGTTCAGGAAGCATCTTTATCAGATGTTCAAACCCCTACAACAAACTTTATTTTCTAAATCATTACCCAAAGTTAACAACCATAGGTGAAGGCTGGATGGCAGAATGACAAGTTAAATCAAGAGCTTAGTGTCCAGAGTCCAGTGATGTTCCTGCCAATATCAGACCAGTCTCCTTGTTGATCTCACCTTCAGTATTACCCTGTCCACCAAACAGGAACCCGTGATACCTGATGTTACTCACCGCTGTTATTCCTATCAGTAATAGTAACATTGTACTCCTCAAATTAATTGCTAAAATCTGGGAAGACCAAGACATCACTAAGCAAGAAATGTCTCAAACAAACGCCCAAGTTGGTCATATTTATTTGGAAGAAAGATTCCAGAACCTCTCCCTTCTTCAACTGTCACCTACTGTACTTGTAGTGTAGTTTTCACGTGTTTCTTTATAAATTAAGAGGCTTAAATATTCCGCATAAACCGCAAACTAGTGTACTTTCTAGGGTTAGGGTTAGAGTTCCCAGATTCTCAGTCATATCTGCTTAAAGTTTTAAAGTAACATCAAAAAAGATATTTCCCAGAAGGCACAAAGTTGTCTCGACGAGTGTTCAGGATATCGTCTTGCCTTCCGTTGGCAATGACAGCTCTATTCCAGCTCTGGAACCACAGAGTGACTTTTCACTCGGATGTGTGACAGAAATCGTCCGATGTGTTCCCCAGTCCGTCTGCCGCGGTTGTAATGAATCCGTTCCTGTCATCGCTAACAGACCAGCTGGTGTGGCATTTCACGTCACGCTCTGTCTTTGTGTTCTCTCTCTCTGTCTGTCTGTCTCCGGAAGTTTCTTTTTCGTCCTCTCAATTTGGTTCTGTCACTTTTGTACAGAAATATGTATAGGAGGATTTTTATGCCCTGTCACCACTTTGCAGATGATGTACTAGGTAGATTAGATGTTCTTTTTTGACAGCTACACCTGTTTAAACCAACAGAACCTACAAAATGAAGACATCTAAAGCAGTTCTTGTAGTGGCCCGTACAGGCAACTACTGACTACGATTGACTAAACTTTAGGACCTCAATCTCTTTCAGTGTCGACTAGCGACATATCAGAACACTGGTTTTACTGCACACTGTGAACATTTTGATGGTAACAGCACTAACAATTTCTATTACTGTCATTACCATGGCCGCCTTTATTAGCAGTTTTATTTTGATTAGACACAAAGGAGTACCTTTTTTTTTTACCGATCAAACAATTACACAACAGAACTAGTTTCTGTCTAACTAGCTGCTCTGAACATGACCTGTCTGTCTGCTGCTTTGTGGCTTTTTCCGTGGTTGCTGAGTCGTAATATTCGTCGAGAGAGATTGAACACATTAAGTTTTACCTCACAGGTCAGCCTCCAATTTGATGGTACTAGTTAATGGTGAGTGAAGTGTTGACGGTGTACAGACAACAGCGAGAGTAGGTCAGTATCACCGTTGCCAGGGTCCATCGCTGTTATGTGGTAGCCTTAATTAAAACACGTCAGAAGGACTTGCAACTTCTAGAGAAACCTTGACACTGTAGGATAATAAACTATACCTGTGAAAGAACCCAAAAGATCCCACATGATTCAAGTAAGTTAATGAATTTTACCTTGTGAAGGTCTGAGGATGTAAATGTCATATAGGATGTGATTGACATTGTGTGAGATTTGGAGTGCGTACATGGAATCTGTGGACACACATACTGTGCTGCAATAAATGTCACTTATAGCCTTTCATAGCCATTTCTAGTCATTTCTTGAACTTGTCTTTTGTGACTGGTGGTGTTATTGTGTTTGACAGTAGTGCATTTGTAGAATCCATCAAATTGAATTCACAAACTGCATCAATAGGGGTACAAAACATGACAAGACACCTGTTATTCCCATGTATAAATCACACATTTGGAATATATAGAGGATGATGTAAAAGATTTGTCCAGCAGTTTTTATGATGTGGATAAAAATGAAAATGAGTTGTGGTCAGCGTTCATTTTTCACTTAATGGAAACGCTCTCTTTAAATGACATTTCATTTCCCCGGCGTTTCAGTTGTTTGTGTAGATGTGGATTGACAGTTGAATGGAACCTCAGCTTTTGTGTGTCCCTCTGTCGCGCACCCCCCTCCCCTTCCCCCCTCCCTCTTCTGTCACAGCCATGTTTAATTCACATCCCGATGGAAATCTCAGTCGCACTCGAGCACAGGAATGAATATTTCAGCTCTGCGAGGGCTCCCAACTCTAAAGCCTTTCACTGCTACAAAGAGGGAATCTTTTCCACTTTATCTGCACTCTGTCGTGAAATATTGAACTGCTTGTCAAAGGCCTGCAAACCTGCTTTTTCTTCGGGACGCCATCCTCGGTTTGATGGAGTAATCGGTGTAATAAGGAATCCCAAAACTCCACATTATGCATGAAATTTACTCAAAAACACCCGTGCTTGCCTGTGTTAACAGGGGAGACAGAGAGAACTGAGATGTCTTCTTTTTTTTCAAATAGCAGTTATAATTATAAACAATTAACTATTCAGCCCTAGTTGGTATACATTTCTCTGCATCTTTCTGAATTTAACTACATCCAAGAGTAGTTTTTGATGAAACGAGGAGATGATGATGAAAGTAATGCAGAATGTTGTGTTGCTGGTTCCTGCGGGGCATGTGCAGGATGTAAACCCTCTGTCAGGCTGCTGAGATAGACGTGGTGACAGATGAGATGCTGTTGACTTCATATATCTTTCACAACCTTCACTTTCTCCTGAGGACACTTGTCACTTTGTGTGGATGACTATGGTGCAGTGTACTACACAGGAACTACTATGCAGCCAGTCATACATGGGGACTCCCTCACCAGATTTTAGTGACAGTCCATTAGGATATGACTGTATTCGTATAAGCAACAGCTGTCAGCAGGTGTTCAGATTCTTGCAGGAAACAGAAAAGGTTATTTTTCCACTGCAGCAACTAAAGTGTGTCAGGAATAGTTCACTGCAGCACAGCTAAACTTTATCACTAATAGATTCCACTGTTTCAGAAGTTTCAAATGATTCCTTACATGAAGGTTCACAGTTTTCCAATGACTTCCAATGAGCACTGAATCCCACATTCCTGTATTATAAGAAGCATCTGTTAAACACACAGCTCCATTTTGTGAACATACAATAGCCTGCATACATATATCCTCGTCTTTGAATAATCCTATCAGTGAGTTTGTCTTCAGTAATATATTGACCAGACACTTTGGAAATGTACTTTATTGCATGGATTTGTATTTTGCTGGGGTATTTGTGAATATTACAGGGTTCATGGAGGTATAATTTAATTTGCCTGTGATCCTTTTCAGTTTCCGTGTTTACTTTTTGTCTGTGTTACTCAGATCTCATGGCGTTCTATTTGTGTCTCAGATCTGAATGCATAATAGAACATTTTTGCAGACACATATATTTGTGTTATATTTTGTAGAGCATTTCTTATCACAGAAAGATTTAATTTGACTGAGTTTGTTTGCAGTTAACCACAGAAGCACACAATAACAGCCTCTCTCACTCATGTATACTCCTCCACCCTCCGAGATTCAGTTAGGTAATCTGTCTCTGGCTTGACCTCCAGACACAGATCAAATCTGTGACGGACAGACTTGGCTCACAGCAAACTCACATGATTAGCTTTTTAGTCCGTGATCTTTCACATAGAAGTAAATGGAAGAGATGAGAAATAATGTGTAATGCTAATGATTCCATGCTCCTCTGGATAAAAATTCATTCATTCAAATCATTACTAATGGACAGCATGTTCTCAAAATTTGATTTGCACATCACTAGCTAACACCAGTGCTGTCTCTCACATCTTGTACTTCTGCACTTATACTTAATATTTTGAATGGATAAGTGTGTTCACTTATTAGAAGTATGAGAAAATGTACTAAGCACAACTGTACTGTTGTCAGGTATATATGTCATCAGTAGGTTTACTGTTTTACTTTGGTGGCCTGTAATGACTTGGTACTACGAATGAGAATGTGAAAGTTACTGCATGCTTATTAATGCTAGCTTGCTGTCAATTTTTTAACGTTGGTTTGCTACCACTAGCGTATGCTGTTTAAAGACAGTTTGCTAATGCTAGCTTAGGAACGCTATCTAGACACTGCTAATTTGATACTGCTAGCTTGCTAATACCGCTAGCTTACTAAAGGGGACAACCTGCTTGTCCAAAGCTCCATAATTCCAAAATCTCAATAATCTAAAAATTTCCCATTGGTGCAATAACCCCCTAGTCTGACGTGTCTATATTTTAAAAAAAAATAAAATAAAATAAGCCCTCTGCTCCAACATCTCATTTTTCTGATCCTAGGCTTTTGAGGAGTAGGCTATCCAAATCCAATCTGGAAAGCTGATGATTTCAACAGCAGTTAAGGACAGGGGCGAGTTGCCTCCAGAGAGAAAGAGCACCAGCGACCCAGCGGAGCACAGATGTGGAGGCTGTCTATCAGGGTTAGGGTTAGATTTTACATGGAAGGATTAATGGGAGGTGATCCACAAAAGCCAATTGTTGGAACTAGGGCTTTTTTAAACAAAATAAATACAGACTTCAGACTTTGGGACTTTCAGACTAATGGGAAATTTTTTGGATTATTGAGATTTTGGAATAGTGGAGTGTCTGAGTGATGACATGGAACTGCTTAGGCCAGTCTGCTAACACTAGCTTGCAAACGCTAGCTTGCCACCATTAGCTTGCTATTGCTAGCTTACTAAATCTTGCTTGCCATCACCAGCTTATTGCTAAGATGTAGCTAATAGACATTGCTACTAAGTATGGAATGGCAAATTGATTTGAGACAACACTGACCTGTCGAAATATGCACACAGTACACATAAATACAGAGTATACACAGTGTGCTAATAGAACAGTGTGGTCAAATCTGTCAGCTGGCACACAGAAATGATGGACACATCGCCTATTGTTAGTGCCCCATTTTATGATTTAGAGGGTACATTTTTATAAGCTGCAGAGCACTAAAGGTCATAATGCTGAGGTTCTCTGTAGCAGTGACTTCTACTAATAATAGTGTCAGTTTAGGTGATGATTAGAGGTAGCTGGCAATGAGAAGAACAGGGGGTCACAGCCTCAGTTCCCTGACAGCCTGCACATCCATTACTCCATACACTGAATAACCTCTAATGGTCCGTTGTCTGACCTCAGTCGAATGTGCAAAAAAGCAAGTCCTCATTACAGTCAGGTCAGAGCAGAAATGACACACATTAGCAGGACATATTCAGCACAAATCGGAGAGCAGAATAATTCAGCAAATGGAGCCATTTTCTGCAGGTGGTGTGTTAATTCTGTTGTCGATGATATTAATCACAGCTCTTGTGGTTGAGGCCATATCTGCCGTTTGTCCTGCTTCCTTCTCGTTCTCTTAAAGAAGACTTGTACAAGACTGAAAACGAAAAACCTAACTTTTACCTGATGTGTTGTAATCTCGTTTCTCTATCACAAGGGTCTGTTTTTCACTGAGGGGCTAATCTTCTTTGTAATGTTAAGATGTCAATGGTAAGCTTACAAAAATATCAGTATGAAAGTCAAGATAACCAAAAGTGATGTGCTGGAAGTTGTTAGATAAATGAATAAATGTTTAAAGTAGTCCAAAGACCGATGCAAAGGTTGAACTTCATGCAAAAATCATTGCAGAAAGAATTGCAGAAATACAGTTTTCCATAAACAAGACTCCATAAATGTGTCATATTTCAAATGTTCTCTCATATCAAGATTTATTTGACTTAAATACACAATAAAAGGGCATCTGTACTTCCTTAATCTAACCTAAATAGTGTTGAATCAAATCAAGGATAGCCTCAGGAACATTCTCTGCGTAGCACATGCTGCATTCTCACATTGCAATTTAGTCGTAATGAACAACACGCACACAATTATATATGAGACCAACTCATAGCAAAATATAGAATGAAGGAGTGAGTGATTGCATATCAAGCATAGAAACTTGGCATAGAAGTTTAAAAGTCAACATATCAAGTCAGTCAAACATTTTGTGTCTAGTGTCTTTTTCCTCTTTTTCGCAAATGAATGTGAAAACAAACTCAGAGAAACTCAAGTATCAGATTCAAGGACCGAAAAGCGAAACATGTTTTTCACTGGAGGGGGACATTAAGTGTTTTAAATATTTAAACACTTCCTAATTCCAAACAGATTGTCAACTGTAAAACACAGAGGAATATAGATAATGATAACACAGTTACTTGATCTAATAAGCAGGCTGGAGAGTGAGGATTAGTACAATATTTGCAGTATTTGTTAGATCATATGCTTTATAGTTGATTTTATGATCGAAAAGCCAGAAGACTGATGTAGAAGTGACTGCGTTGAAGCTAATGGAATAGTTTGTTGGACTATCTTGTTAAAAAGAAGGCACAGCGATATAGAAGTAGACATCAATGGAATTAAAGGTAAATAACTGTCTCCAACCATAATTTACCATAACTAAAGGGTAGCACCCACTCCTTGCATTATTAAACTATTCTATTATCATTATATCAGTGGTATAAAATGATCTTCAAATAACAATAATATCATGTATTGCGATTATTTCTGAGACAAAAACAAAAATAGATATCATGACAGGTCTATGTTCACATGGCAACCAGTGTGACCCATTCCAGGGTTGATGTTTGTCTGTGTGATATAAATTTCAGCATCTGTCCATGTCTGTGCTTGTGCAGCCCAGAATTAGTAATGCATAGACTGTACACATAGCAAGTGAGCCATTATAAAACTATATTCAAATGACAATAATATCGTTTATCATGATTATTTCTGAGGAAATATATTGTCCAACAAAAATAGCTACCGTGACAGGTCTATGTACACAAGGCAACCAGTGTGGTCAATTCCAGGGTGTATGAATGTTTATGTGAAGTACTCTAAGCAAGTGAGCCATTATAAATTGATCTCCAATGACAATAATATTATGTATCGCGATTATTTATGAGACAATATCTTGTCCAACAAAATGGTGACAGGTCTATATAGATGTTGAAATAACTGGATTAGTTTTATATTGAGAGGTCAAGGAAACTCACACCTCTCTGTTATTCTTCACAGAATTACCCTTAAAACCATTTATTTTTCTTCCTTTCCTGCAGGATTTTTTCCCTCACAGGCACAGTTAGATTTCTCCTGCTGCCAATATGCATTGAAATTCATTAACTTTACATACCGCCCTCATCACGGCTAGCTCCATAAATATAAAGTGAAGTCAGATGAAGTGTGTACCTATATGAGAGGCAGGCTGCAGAGTGGTGAAAGGGAGAGGCACGCTGCTGAGACTGAACTGTGACAGGCCACCGCTTTGAAGTGTTCTATTGAATTTCCATAGCGGGACACCCACTCTGCTGCACTGCAAGCACGACCACACATTATGGCAGTCACAGCTTAGTGGAGAGTTGAGACCATCACGGATTCTTGTGCTCTACAGAAAAAAAATCACAGTATAGGACAACATTGTTACATCTAGCTGTGAGGGTGCATATTATAATCACATAGAAGCTTGAGTGTGATATACAAGGCTATACTGAACCTTTGCTGTGCTTTTACTTGTTGATTGAAGCTGTGTGTCTGCTGTTGAGCTGGAACCATCTGTGGCATTGTGCATATTGATGGTACCACGTGCATAAAAATGTCCTAAAAGTTATAAACAGAGAATTTAAGCCTCATAGGGACTGCGCTCATCTGTAGCTAATTTCACGGCAGCTGGCAAAATCAATATATTTCACTAGGAACCACAAATGTCAGCATCATGACGGCAGAGGAAAAGTTCTCTTGGATAAAAAACAAAAGTAATCAGAATTTATCCTCAGAATATATAGAATTTCATGGCAATCAAACAATAGTTTTGCTGTCATTTTGGTTTTTTTAGATGATATTGACATCCTTGAGCAGATTAGTGTGTCCTGATGGTCCGTTGGTTAAGTCACATATGATCACAACAATTCTGGCTTATATTCTGATTGAGGAACTCTGTTGCATGTTGAACCCTCACTTCATTTTCCAATACTGCACAATCATTTA
>JANJYQ010158901.1:0-10364 GCA_024605255.1 Rastrelliger kanagurta | reverse complement strand
CACACACACACACACACACACACACACACACACACACACACACACACACACACTATGAAGACAACAATAAGACTGAAAACAGTTTACATCAGTGGGGATTCCCAGTGACACCATGCACACCTAGAAGAGGACCTCCTCTGCTCTCTCTCACTTTTTATATTTCATTGGGAAAATGTGTCACTCAATGAGCCACACGCACTAGACCCACGAGTATCTACATCTTCATCCTTGTAAACTGAAATTAATGAATGCTGAACATGAACATATACTGCATACATTTTCGTATGATATTATAGGCAAAAACAGACTTGATTTCTGTGTCTTCAAGAGTGAGACCAGGTGCTGGTGATTATTTCATGAACAATTCCAATTCGTACTATACTGAAGATGGTAGGGCTGAGTTTGTAGCCTTGCTTCAAGTCTACCCTGTGGGAAGATATCTGTGTGTTTATCTCCAATTTTGACAGCCAGTTTGTTATTTTCATACAGTCCATTGGTTTAATTACAGCAAAAGACTTCCACTTTCCATTAGTCCATTAGAAAAGTAATCCCTTATGCCAGACTGAATCAAAAGCTCTATAGAAATCAACAAAGCATCCATGAAATGTGTCTTTATTTTAATTTACATATTTATCAGTTAGTGTGTGTAGGGTAAACATGTGGTCAACTGTTCTCTAATTGGAAATTCAATCTTACTTTTGCTTAAGACACTATGTTCGATGAGCAGGAAGTCTATAATTTAGAATATGGCCCAATAACTTCCCCAGGGTTACTTGCTACAAAGATGCCTCTGTAATTGCATTTTTGAAGATGGGGGTGAGCAGCGTTCTCTTTTGACTGTCCGATTGTACTCCCTCTCAGTCACATCCTCCATTTCTTTCTTCATCAGAATCAGTTGCTTGATTTGGTTTTATGTATTTATTTTAAATTGCTGCTCCATTATTCACTTAATTAAGATAATGATAATGGTGGAAGATGGTATAATGTGAAAGAAGGAAGAGATATATCTTACTGTTGTCATCACAGTCTTTTTTTGACACTTTGGCTTGTAATAGCAGGAAAAGACATTGAAGACTAACTTAACTGGAATGTAACCATTTAACAATCCTTGGCCACTTGCTGCAAAAGCAATGGAAACAAAACATATTATCATGTCACATATTACCACTTGATGAAGTTTTTATGATCAGTGTATCAGCAGAGAACTGCCTATTTACACACCCATATATGAGCAACAACAGTTATGAAAGCTAATTTTGGCTCAGCTCTCATTCTAACTGGCCTTTTAGCTCTGTTTTGGTCTGAAAATAATAATCTAAATATTTCCTATTTAGCTTTTATGGTTCTATTCATAGTGCCTCTCTGTGTCCTAATTTGTCATTCTTCACCAGTCCACCAAATGCCCTCAGACCTTTTCCATGTTTATTATACTGGCTGCCTGCTGCTGCTGAAAATATGACAGTGTTGTGAATAAACAAACTGTAAGTCTGCCATAAATGCAAACACAATAACCTAAAGAACATTAAAATGCTTTAGAGAGCTTATAAAGGAACAACATCAGAGTTGGGTGATATATAGATGTCAGTTTGTCATTATGAGCAACCCCTTTCACATTCACTCTGACAATATCAGACCATTTAATATTAAATGGACCAACGCCAGTTTGAATGAAACTGGATCCAAGTTCTTCAAATTAAACAATACAATGCTATTGGTCCATGTCTCAGAGTGACATTTTCTGATTAGATGCCATAATAGAAAAAATCTTGTTAATCATTTGGGTTTAAATATACTGATATAGGCTACTCATCAATTTGGGTTACCTTTGTGATCATAGTTACAACTATAAATAGTTAAAGTATAGAGAACATTCATGGTCACCCATGTCGACTGCTTGAAGGAAACCAAAAAAATGTTATCTTTTTACTTAATGTCAGATATTTTGTTGATCTCCCTGTGACTCTATAACCAAGTCATTCTTATTTTGCATGACTCTCTACAGACAAACATAGTTACCACAATTATTAGAATTGACCTTTTACAAAAGCCCCGCCCCCTTAGTTACTGTTACTAACCCAACAAAAGTCTTGATGCCGACAGTGTCAACAAAGTGTCATGCTCCCTGTCTTGTTTGGTAAGATAATTAGACAGCAAGTTCAGGGTTGGGATACTCAGGACTAGGGTGTCAAAATGCTACATGAAAGATGAAAACAAAATTGCCTGCTGGGATGTTCAACTTTGATGTAAACTGACAAAACATAATGTTAGAGAGCTATGCGTTAGTCTAGCATAGCTTTACCTTGGAGCCTTACCTTGGAACAGACGTATGTATGCTTGTTAATTTGCCTGACTTTTAGCTTCCACACTGTTTGATGCATTTTAGACACCACTCCTGTTGTGTTTTTGAGTTTTGCTTTTGGGTACCCACTGTCCAACGTACATATGCCATAGGCACATTGTTTTACCATTTTGCTTGTAGGATGTCTGCAACTTGTTGTACCTAGTTTACTTAGTAATAGTTGCTAGGATGTATGATTGGACAATTACCATTTGGGGGCAGGGCTTTGAAAAAGGTCAATTCAAACATATCTGAAAACTTAGAGGACTTATTATGACACCACCCACTGAGATAAGTTAATATGAAGAATACACAAAATAAGGTTGGATGTGTATGGAAAATGTGCATGTTAGAAAAAATATTTACCATCTTTAATACACTATATTTCAGTTCAGTTTTAGAAAAACACAGCCTACATTTACTATCTTTTTTATGATTATTTTTTTTTATCATACATGAATTACTATGTAATGATTTTGGCCACAGATTCATAGGTCTCAGAAATGTTACTGGGAGGTAGCAGGCACATGTGAGCTCAGTGCGTAAACCTTTTTCTTCCACTGATCTCGCCTCTACTGTACAGACCCTCAACCTCTCAATCTTCTCCTGCAGATCCCTTTCCTCTTGCCAGGTTTTCCAGCACTTCTTTCAACTCCCCCAGGACCTCACTTCTTTCATGGAATTACCTGTATGCTTTCTTCATTCTTTAATTTATCTCCTCTCTATTTGAGTTTCACTGCCTTCGTTTCTACTTCTGGCCATTGCCTAAATCCTTGTACCTACTTTGCCAGCTTGGTCTTGTGCTCCCATTCCCTCTCTCGCTCTGCAGGGGTTGTCTGTTTATTACTCCAGCAGCTGCAGTATGATATTAACCTCCCTCCACCTCCAAGTAAGCCTCTCCTAATAGGAAGGCAGAGCAGTGGAATGACCAGGACCAGGCAGACCGACCTCCATTTCAGTGTAACAGCAGGGGGCACTCTTCAGCCTTCACTGCCATTTGTTGCTGTCATTGCCAGCTTGTGTATGCATGGAGTGGGCAGAGGAAGAACGACAATGCTGCAGTTTTGTGACTGTAATTCAGTCTGCTTTGCATGTATGTGTGTAGTGTGTGTTAGTATATGCTCATGCATGGCAAGCTAGTGTCCTTTGCTGTACACGAGAAAAGGGCAAAAGCTTAGTGGGGGAAAGGAGAAGATGCTGCTGATTTCTCATTAATATGTATGTCCTGCTGTGTGTGTGTGTGTGTATGTGTGTGTATGTATTCACACAAAATCACGCATATGCACTACTTTGTGTGGGTGTGTGTGTCTGTGTGTGTTCTGTGTTCTTGAACACATGTGTCTGGCTCTGTGATGACATTTAAGGTCATGTTAGAAATTGTGGTGAAGTCAAGTGTGTGTGTGAATGAGGTTCACTTAAAGGCCAGATTACACACCAGGGGGTGTTTTTATATGTGTATGAATAGTTGAGTTAAGATGACACCACATTTTAAAGATTATACAATGATTTTATTTTTAAAAAATCAAATTCAAACAAGGTAGTTTAAATATTAATCAGTAGCACATGATTATAGTTTAAGGTGGCTCTTTTTTAGAAGCCTCTTGATCGAAAATTATTTTGCCAAGTACCACTCCAAATTTTACATAGCAGGTTTAAGTAGGATCTGGGAATGAGATAACTATTTTGAATGCATCTGGTTTTAAACAAAATCCCCATCATTGCTTTATCTAACTTGTACAGATCCATATTCTGTGCTAAGTCACCCACTTCAACTCAAATTAATTATCTTTTTGATATTCAGATGGCCTGAAGTGATTGACAGATTACAATGAACCATCTGACAGGTTGACAGGTCACATTTCTCATTGGAGAAGTTTTCTATAGAAAGCCCAGATCCTTCATCTGGATTGAAATGTGAGACATATCAGACTGACTGCTTGGACCTATCTCATGGTAATGGTTTATATATGTGGTTGCTGTAAATGGATTATCAGACAGGCACATTTGGACTGCATGGATAACTTCACAAGATTAAAAAATAATGAAAGTAACTAAAATAATATACAGTATAATTTAGTGTGCAATGTAGTGTAATTAGCTTTACAATACACTTACCGGTGATGGAAATTTCTGAAGTTTTAATTAAATCCAGTCTAAATCCAATAAAACTCTTCTCTTCTCAAATGAACGTCCGACCCAAAAAATACACAGTGACTATGATTTTTCCCAAATTGAGAAAGTTCTTAAACGTTGTAGTTGGCCAACACTTTTTTCTTGTTACAGACATTTTTTGTGAGGTGACAAGTTTCTGATGATGAGAAATAATATACAAAAAAATTCAAAATGTCATGGTAGGATACTATACTTTGACATTAAAGACTGGCTTCCCCTCTACTTTTCCAGGCATGAAACTCGATATGAAATAAAATGAAAGTGAAAAGCACGCCTTCCGGCTATGGCACCAAAAATAATAACACCACAAAGGCACTCTTCTTTTCCTTTTTCCCCATCAAGATACTGGCTTATCACAGTATTTTCAGACTTTTGTGATTAAACATTGCCTTTATTGTTGCTTAGGCTGCATGTCTTCACTCCATTAATTTAGGAAACAAATTAGGCTTATCGTTATCAGGTTCATCTGTTTTTATGACCTCATCATTATACTGAAGGAGCCTCTAATTGTGGTGTGATCAAGGTATTTCCCATCTATTACAGTTTAATGGCTGCTAAGAAATGCTCTTGAATTCCCGATGTGGTCCAAATACTGTATGAGCAAGTACTAACACAAAACTGAAATGAACCACAGTACTTTGAAGCTGTATCTTTTCATTGTTTTTTTCAAGCCATATAATGTATAGTAACATCTAAGAGGTAAGGACACATATTAATTATACTCCTGCTCATCATGTACAGTAGGATTTATGTGAATGTGTATGTATGTACTTGTATGGTTGAGCATATGAATATTTACCTGCCCATATGCTTTATTTTCAATGACCCATACACCTTCCTTCTTGAGCTGCACCATGCTGCTTCATGCCACTTCTGTGCCTCCCATGGTGCCTGAAGGAGGAGCTTAGCACAAGGGAATCGGTCATCCCATGGTCAGATCCATCTTGCTTAGATGGTTTGCATAATTTTTTGCCCTGCAAATTTCAAATTGAGGCACAGAAACCACCACTACTGTGAACCACAAGGTTGTTGTGGATGCTATGGATTTTACAAAAAGAAAATCCATAGCATCCACAAAAAGAACATTTAAAGTCATATTTAGAAGAGTTTCTCAAAATTACTTGCTGAGGTGTTGAGTGTAGAGCAAATGTGAAAGATGTTTTCTATCTTTTTGTTTTTCATTTTGTTGTTTTCATCTTGTTAATAACTCTTCCAAATAAAATTGAATAACTTTTTTATTATTATTATTATTATTTTTTTTTTACAGTGCATAAGAGTAAACTGACTGCCTGCATGTGCAGTCATGTAAATGGAACTGTTGGGCCTCAGAAACATGAGTTTCTGAACAGAAAAGAGTAACTGCTCTTTTAACCTGAGAAAGTGCTTCCCTCTGAAAACGTGAGTATTTTATGGCTCTTTGTTCCCTGAGAACAAAGGAAATGAACTCAGAACTCATCTGATTGGCTAAACCGCCAGGAAGTGGCGACATAGACACGTCGTCAGTCTCAACAGAACTAAAAAATAGATATCCGGGCAGCCAGTGTAATGCTGTGGAATATACTGGCATATTTATGTAAGATAAATTGATATATGTCCATGCCTCATGATTGAATGGAAAGTCATCCATCAGGCCTCTTAATGGATGCAACATTGCTTCCTGATGGATATTTGCTATTCAGCTGTACAGTGAAAATAATATTGAAATATTGTCAATGTTTTTCTTTGTTAGATCACAAATAACTGGGTGAGTTAGTACGTTTCATAAATGTTGTACTAAGTAGAACCTCTTTTGACCTTTATTTAACCTTGAATGGCATAGTGTCCTGCTGTCCAGTGAGCAACTGTGTATAACCCAACAAGTCCTCCAAATTGAACAACCACACTCCAGAATGACCCCGCAGGAGTGTTTTCGATCAGGAGCCTCGCTGTAGCAGTAATTGGCAGAATAACATAATTTATCAAATCCCTATTAAAAATAGGTCACCATAAGACTGTGATTCTGGTTAATTTTAGGCACAAAAACTGCTTGGTTAGGATTAGAAAAAAAGTCATGGTTTGGATTTAATTATCACTTGAAATTGTTGGGGTAAAGTTACAGTGATTTTGTAGCAAAGTCCACAAAGTCCACTTTTTTCCAAGTTAGGATCTAACACATCACCCAACCCACCTTCTATGAAAGTTTTAGACTTTAGACGTCATCTGACCTGAACCACTTCCACAGATTGTAATTACTATGGCTATAACATCAGCCACTCAAATGTAACTAAATGTAGGTTGTTGACCTATTGTTTCTCTTGGGAGAACAGGTTCATATAACTCTTAACTCTTAAGCTTTCACCTGGACTATCTGTACACTTATCTCTCATTCAAGATCAGACAAAAATATCTATCAAATCAAAATGTTGGTCAGTTTCATTCTCATTTCTATAAATGTCACGGCATGGGCAACTGATTGATTGACACAACCATGTTTTGTTAAAATGCATGTCAACCAAGGTTTTCACCTTTTAGCAGCCCTTACTAGCCCCAAGGTAGCTGTCAACCTGTACCCATCTTGGCTCCCAAACTGTTCAGCAAACAATATAGTTTAATGCCAGGCATTGCTGTAGGCCCTTGTATGTATGCATGTGTGAGTGTGTGCACTTGGGCTCCTGTGCTCGGCAGGTAGGGCAGGAAAATGCATTATTGATGGTATTTGAGGTATGCAAAGCAAAGCAAGGAACCTCTTTGATCTCTCATAGACGCCGTGTCGCTGGCAATCTCCCTCAGATTCAACCGTGTGCACACAGCACCGGGAGGCAAGAGCCACAAATTTCTCCTTGATCACTTCTCCCTTTTATCTTTTTTTTCATTCTTCCCCTTCTTTTTTTTATTCAAGAGACACTGCCCAAGGAACAGTTGTTTTTGGTATTTGTCTTGCTCTGTCAATGGGAAAGAGGAAGAGAAAGTGAGAAAAGAAGAAATAAGCCACTATGATTCCTCCGGTAACTGTGGAACAATTGAAAATTGAACAGGGGAATTTGCTGCCAATTAACTGTATATTCATAAGGTACTCTTATCACTTGAATTGAATTTACATGCAAAACGATGCAGCATGTGTCGGAACAGGGGGCATAATTGCAAAGCACGGCCAAGTGAGTTATGCAAATGGTGCTCATTTCCCCACAAATTTGAAGTGACTTAGCCTGTACCCATATTCATACAATGCCTTAATAACTTAAACATAAGGTAGCTGTACTGTAATTGCTGTGTTAAGTTTCCAGTGTTTCAGTGGAAGAACAGAATGGCCCTGAAGGCATAAAGCAGAAGGGGAAGTAAACTGAAAATAAGCAAAACACTCAAAACTACTGGGTCAGATATGTGTAACCCTATTTAGGAGGAGAAACATGTTGATTTCCAGACAAATATAAAAAGATTAGGTTAAAAATGGCACATGGTCTTTTAACAGCTTAATATCACAAACATTTCGGGGCATATTTGCAGTTACAGACACATACTTGTGTTTGAAGAGAGATTAGGAAGTTTGATATCACCAGCAACACCTGCGGCCCATTGTGGCTAGTGTGTGTGTGTGCGGGCGTGCGTGCATGTGTGCGTCTGTGTGTGAATGAGGATGCACATTCGAAAAGGTATGGTGGCAGTGAAGAGATCAAGCTTATCCTTTGTGACAGTCACTTTTAAGTCCTTTCTGAAACTGGGTGGTTCAATTTACCATCGTTGTCCCCCACCAACATACTCCAATCACATGGGCCACCCACTCTGACACATACACACTCACACAGTCACACTCACGTCATCTGCTGCTGGACAAACCATTGACCTTTGCTTTGTAATCTCTGGGGTCAATCAGTAGGCCATTCTTCCATGTAATGTTTACATCTCTGTGGACTATTTGCCCACAACGGGGAGATTGCCTTTGGTCAACGACCTGTGTCCACAATGGTCATTTTCCCAGGTCTGGCACAAGAGGGGAGGCCATCAAAGCACTACAATGGAGTGTCACTTCCACAATTCCAATTAAAACATAAGCTCCCCATAGGGAATATATTATTACATTCCTGTGCATTTTGCAGCATGTGTCTACATATCAATTGCGAAATAAAACATTTGAAACAAATATTAAAACATATAAAGTGCATCCAGTCATAATCAATGTTTGTCCCTGAAATCATGTCACCTATGATCAGTTCATCTCATACTATTCACATAGCTAACTGCAGTGTGTTGATGTTTATATTCAGTTTTGTTCAAGAATCACTCATTTTGTAAAACTGAGCTCTGGACATATTTTAAAATTATTCTGTGGTTAGAGTTAGGATGAAACGTGCAACTACAGAATAATTTTAAAATATGTCCGGTGCTCATACGTGCACTTTTACAAAATGATGCATTCTTTAACAAAACTGAATATAAACGTCCACACGCTGCAGTTGGGTGGGTGTATGGATGGTATGAGATGAACTGATCATAGGTGACAAGATTTCAGGGACATTGATTATTGATTAAGACTGGAAATAACCTTTAAAACTTCTCCCTAATACATTTTAGACATAGTTCATATAAATAATAATGATGTGCTATTTTATGAGGATCAATTAGAATATAGAGTAAATATTTACTAGTCATTCAATTAGCTTAACTCATAATGATTACCATAACTGGTCATTTGTAATGATTGTATATGTTTCGCAGTGATGCTGTGTCTCTGCATGGGCATATTTCTTTTTCATTTAATTCACCAGATTACAATTATTATTTGATATTTAAAGGTTCTGAGAAGCTCTATGACATATTTGAACTGGCGGTGCAAGAACCAGTAAGTTTGAGTATGCTGTCAATTTACCTGTATTTTATCATTAATAGAGGAGAAATGTGATCAGACATCAGGCTACTCCTTCCTTTTAAATGTTGATTTAGGGGTTTTGTTAAAACAGTTAAGGAATCAAAGAATGCTTTGAATCAAGTTGTTAGGAGTAGGAACAAAAGGGGACACCTCGGTCACTGTGATTAGAATATCCCTGAATAAAGGATTCACTAATCATTTAGATCTGCAATACTTTATTAGATGCTCAGAAGTTTAACCACTTCAGAGATTTAAGTATGAGTTCCCACTTCCATTTATATCCGAAAATAGTCCTCGTTACGACTTGGTTTATATCTGCTTGATGACTGTGAATATTTTCAAATGGCTCAATCTTAAATAATTTGTTAACTAAGCCATGATTAGGTGCAAATCTTAAATTGGGTTCTTCTTATTGTTTCTCATTTTAAATCCTTCCAAATCCTCTGAAATCGGTTGGTTTTGCTCTTATCTATGTGAACTCAAAATACTGCGTTACATAACAGTGCTTATCAGACCCACTAATGCTGTCAATTGAGGCTACTGTGAACCTCTGTTAGTGTGAACATATTTGTATGCATATACATTGTCTTATTCACAGAACTGAGAACACAATCATGTAACAAAGGGATTGATCTGCTTTAGTGCACAGTTGTGTACACAGGTGTGTACAGTATGTGTGTGTATGTGAATTATGTGTTCTATATGTTTCTCTGTATTATACATTAGGTTTTTAGTTTTTAGTAAGTTTTGTTTTTCTGTACATCAGTCCAATATAAACAAAAGAAAAGGAAAGAAACAGCTTCAGGGAAAGAAAAGAGAAAAAAAAATTTTGTGGCCTCAGAAAACATGAACAAAAATATGGTAGCATTCGTGTGTGCATGTGTGAGCATACTGCATGAGTTTGGTGCATGTGTGAGAGATGACTGCCTGTCGATCCACAGGGACTGAAGTGAGAGCAGGTGTACTGCTCCATCACGGAGCTGTGCCAGGACACACAGCAATGCCATGCCA
>JANJYQ010158730.1:2509-15742 GCA_024605255.1 Rastrelliger kanagurta | reverse complement strand
ACCCACTGACTGAAGGACGTCAGAAATTTAATCAGAATTTAAATCACATCAGCAAAAGATGGGATTTGCTGTTGAGGGAGGAGGGGCACCACATTGTCAAAATAAGCTAATTGCTTTTGAGCCATTCACAGCTTTGTGTAAAAATCACACTGTGCATGGTGTTGGCAAGGTTATAAGGTTAAGGAGAGACCCCATTATATGATTAGGGGACAAAACAGAACAGCAAATTATGACGTCTGATCAATTCTTGAATTAATTCCTGGGGATGGCAGACTGCAATTTCCAATTTTGCATGTTTGTGGGGTTAAAGAGTGTACCGTGGTCTGACCAAACAGGATTTCACCCATTACTATAAACAGGATTATGACAGTACACTGCACTGTTGTGATGGAGGACATATTTGCATACTGTATCTTTTCTCATTAGTGTCCGTGGTATGTACAATTATGGCTAATGATGTAGCTAGGTGATTCACGTGAACACACTGTTGTGTAATGGGTTTGTATCAGGCAAATGGGCCATTATATGACCCATTTATTGCAGTGGAGCGTCAATAGTGAGTACTGCATATTAAAATGACATATTAAGCCATTAAGAATTGCTGTTGATTGACATGCAGCAACAAAGGATGCTGCCATGAAACATAATAAGGGTCAGTTGTTCCACCTGACTAAAATGACAGAGCTGAAACGTGTTTTGCATAATGGATGGTTTTGGGTGAATCTGTTTGACACTGTCAAAGAAGCCTGGCAGGTCTGTCATATAGAGAGCCCAAACTTATTCAGCGTTATTTTATCAGGCTCCTTTCATGTTTCAAAGGACACAGGGAAAGTTCTGGAAAATTGAGTGGAGGCCACGGCTGTTCACATTAACAGCCTAACCCTCACAGCGAGAGCATTTTTGATTGGTGGCAGCCAGTGAGAATAGCCCTGTCTTCATTGACATTTCCGAAGCGGCAGCCGTGCTTTTCTGCGGTAGTGACCTCTGTGAATTTTATTAGCAAATGAGACCTGGAGGGTTTGGGTTTAAAGAGCGCCCCTTCATTCTGATTTCCCCCACATAATGATTTTCACAGAGTTCAGGACCTGAATGGAGGAGAAATAATGAGCGCTAGTCATTATTGCAAATTATATCCTCTGCTCAGACCATCACTCAACTCATAATTAATCTAAATACCTTCAACCTATAGACTTTGATGGTTAAGATTAGACAGGTCCATATTTGTATGAACTAAATTATATCTGACTATATTCACATTAAAGGGACTTTCCTACCTTTTTAAAGAATAAAAAACTGAGTAAAATAAGAAAATGTACAAATTTAGACACTTACCAACTCACAGTATTTTGTTACATCATATTCATGCTTACTCTGCTCTATCATCTACATGTTTCATTTAGCTGCTTTGTTTATTTGAGTGTATTTTGATCATTCATCTGTCTTTAAGGAAATTTGTAGTTACCCATGACAGGTTAGTCTTTTTGTAGCTGCGTCTTCAGAATTTTTCCTTCCTGTGCACAGTCAAACAAAGATGCACGAGTGCAATAGAAAAGGGTTAATAGGGTTTATCTGTCATTTGTCACTGTTCTCTGTCCACTTTTCCGCCAACACTAAATCTCCACTTGCTTGCTAAAATGATGACAAAGAAAGACAGACTTTAAATACATGAGGCTGAAATTAGGATTTGTTGTAATCCTAAAAAGCTATAATTTCTAAATTGAGTTTGATTGTTTCATGAAAACAGGAATTCATACTGTATATCATTTTGTTAGTCTTTCAACGGATTACAGTCATTACTTTTTGCCTGTTTCCTCCGGATAATGTCAGAGGACTCATACTCAGAAAAATAGACTTTAATGAACAGGACCCATTGCTTCTATATAAATGGCCACAAAACATTTTTTATTGAAAGACATTTGGTGCTAGAAACCATCAAATGAAAATGTGTTTCTCTGGCTACAAAAGTAATTCAGTTATTTTAGTGATTACCAGCTTTTCTATCAGCTTCTTCCCTTAGCCAAAGGAACTTTTCTTTCCATATGGACTGACACAAGCTGTGACCAACTTCCAACTGGCTTGCCAGTTTGAGTGAGCCGACAGGACAAAGGATTAACCTAATGGAACCCTTCCCCTGGAGTACGTCCATGTTTTTTTTCTGTATGGCTCATAATACCATTTAAACTACCAAAGCTGTTATTTTAGATTACTTAATGTCCAGCTGAACCTGAACATGTGTGAGTTTATGCCTGAAAAGACTTTATCCGAACACAGGGCACTGGTCAGATCTTGTAAAACCTCACCAACACTGACCAGACATCCAACTTAAAAAATCTGCAGCTTCATAGTCATTTTGGCTTGTCTATGGAATACTAAACTTTTAAGGTTGACTTTCAATTGAATTTAAAGGTTTACAACAACCAATCAGAAATTTCTAGGTGTTCTTCCATAATAACAAAAAGTCATCCTCCAATACATAATTTGGGCCACAACAATATCTTAACCATATGTTGTGACATCTTCTCATTTATTCCTTCTGACAATTAATTTCTTCATAATCTATGAATGGTTATGGTTTCTATGGTTAACAATATCAAAAATGTTGTAATTTAATTAATGTTATTGGAGTAATATGACCTTCATTTCCAGCAACAAGACCAACAACATTTATGTATGTAGCATCTGCAGGAGGAACACTTCATCTTTTACTAATTCATTTTTCATACCAGTCACCATGTTCTCCATGTTCAGCCATCATTGTAATGGAAGGTGAAGGTGGCCTACATTGGAATAATAATAAATCTGTTCCTCTGAATACCTTAGACAATAGCAAAGCCCTGGCCTTTACAGAGTTGCAGAGACAGGCCTTGAGTGTGCAGAGAGCTCTCTATTTTTAATTGGTCTTGAGCACGCCATTGTTAAGGCACAAGAGATATAGAAAAAGGAAGGGAGCAGGAGAGAAAACACCCTTGTGCATCACTAGCACATTAGCACAGCACTAACACAGTGTCATTATAATTTGCTCTTAGTCTCGCTGGCTAATTAGCTTGTCATGGTGCAGCAGGTCCTGCAGAGTATGTGGTCATTAGGCCCAAAGAGCATAGAAACTGAATGACAATCAATGATCTCCTGTTATCTTCTTAGACATTGACAATAGCAGCACACTGTCACTTGAAATACTTTTATTTATTTTTCATGGTGGTCTATAATGAGGGAGGGAAAGACTTTTTCCCCTTGTTGTGTTCAGGTTCACTGACCCAAATCAAGACGATTGGTGGGTCTCGAATTTGGTGACAGAAATATCACGGTCTCACTGCTACAGTTCTATGATAGTGAGAAAGAAATTCTTTTTGAGAGGTGCATTTCTATCGGGTATTAGTGTTTGCAACTACATTAAACTGTATTAAATAAGAAGTGACCTCTCACACAGCGTATACCTGTATATCGCTTTATGCATTTTTCATTAACATGGTAATAAAAAAGTACAAATGCTGCTTGAGGGATTAGATATTTTCATCTCTAATTACTAACAAAGAGCACTGCTGTGCATAAATCTCCTGCACAACACTGTCACAATATGGTTGTTTGAAATGAATAGTCAACAGCCTGTTTTAATCATAGGGGAAAGCAGTGGTGCCAGCATCTTTGTCTTTGTAACATGAGTTACAACTGAACAATTCATCAACTGATTATTAGTGCTGGTTCGTATCACACCAAGGATTGCTGATACTTCAAAGGGAAAAAACAAAAATGTCCTGGGCACCTGAACAGATGGCTGAATGTTATTAAAGAGATCTCAGAGCCCTCATATAGAGCCACCTGATTGAGGGTGGACAAACAAGTGCCTCAAAGTCAATCTTCCTCCTGCCCTTCTACATGTACCTTATACAACTTCCTGTATAGCCTCAGAAATAATTAGCCTCAGCACTTGAATCAGAGACAAACTGAAAGTGAATAATACATTAAAAAGCTCTACGAGAACAACAGTCTGTTGTTCACAGTAGTGAATCATACCAGAGTGATCACGCTGTGCTGGAAAATCCATAACACAGAAGCCACAATCATAAATAACTAATCATAACTTGGAAAAAGTGCTTTTTCTTTCACTAAACACAGCAAGATGTTATGAAGAGCCCAGTAGATCACATTTAAACTTTAAATACTCATACANAAAAAAACTATTAAGAAAACTGCTAAGTGGCTAAATACATTTATCTGCTGACTTCAATTCTATATTTATTTGACAAAAAAAAAATCTTAACTCAAGGTCCACTTGGGAGCTGTTTACAGAGCTTGTAACATCATCCTCCTCAGCATGTAGTTTGCTCAGTTGTCATGGAGATGGTTCCATGGTTCCAAAGTTCCATTCTTAGGTCACATGATGACAACTGTGCTATATCCATGACAACTGAGCAAACTACATCCATTGACCCAATACAATGTGATGATGATGATGATAATTATAAACTTTATTTAGATAGCTTTGCAATACAAAACAGAACATATTTAAAACAAAGATATTAAAACTATAACCAAGAGCCATAGAAAATAATAATAAAAGATTATAAAAAAAAATACAGTTTCCTCAAAAGGATGTATTTGAAAGCTCTGGAAAAAGCTTGTGAGTAAAATATGATTGAATGTGAAGTTTTTTTTTTTCTGTTTTTGGCCAACTACAGTTTCCAAGACAAAGAATGAACTTTGCTCAACTATACAGAATATTTTTAATTTGCATTTTATAATTACTGTAATATATTATTGAAATGCCATAGTTCAAATTACTAAAAACAAAATCTGTTAAGTTCTCTTGTGTTGAGGAATGAGAATTGATCACAACTAATTTAAGACTCAGTTATTAATGAATTAACATATTCTTTACCCCAGCTGTGGCCCCATATAGTCAACATGATGATCATGAAAGCATAGTTTTCTCAGCAGTACACCATGTTTTCAGTGCTATGTGAGCTGATTTTATGGGAGAGAGTTTCTATAAGATATTATTACTAAGATTATACAGCTCCCCATGAGATGTGATCCTTATGTGACCCAAAACATGTTAAGATCTTTTAAAACAACAACTTGCTCGTACCTGACAAACAAAGCCAAGGAGGCTGACTCCGTGTCATCACAACTCACTGCTCCTCCTCCTCCCCCCTCTGCTCCCTCTCCTCCTGTTTCATTGTGTAAACATGACAGAACCCCCACTCGTTATCTGAAGCTGGAGACAGATGGAATTGGTGAGCGTTACGAGTGCAGCACAACAAGACAAGTGGGCAAGCTCGAGTCATTGATGGAACAAATAGGGTTTTGTGAGAAGCTGCCTGGCTGACACACTCGGGAGCCAAGCCTACTGATTTAGTTGACGATATTCACCCTTTTTAACACCATATCTGTGTGAATCACCAGATGTTAAATTTAATGACAAAGATGCACATCCGTTGTTCAGCTCTGCCTCACAAACAGTGGTTTTTGCTCACAGGTTGTTTGTCTCAGCTCTTAAGCAAGATGAGCTTTTCAATCATTAACACACTTCCCAAAAAAAAAAATGTATTTCAACATAAACTGAGTGCTTTTGGCTTTGTTTCAAATGCTGTTACAATTTGTGCCATCTCATTACCAATCCAAACTAAAATAGGATGATGACAAATAGAACGTGTTCTCTGTCTCCTTGAAAGTTTGCCAATATAATAATTCTCATTGTGTTTTATTGGCAAGAGGGGAGAGAATTAGATTAACCTTTAATATTGAACTGAAGCGATAAAATCTAAATGGGGCTGGCTTGGCAAATAGATTTTTTTTTTATAACAATCCTTTTTTATTGATTCTCAATAAGAAAATAATAACAAAAACAACTTGATACCATGTATAGGGTATTTGCATAATTGGTCCAGGAAATCACACACAGAGTATCAAGGTATTAAGCAATGGTGTTATATGTGAACAAAACAATCCCTCAGCTTAGTCAATTATCTGCATGCTAAACTGCACTTAATTCCTACAAGATTCAGTGGTTTCTCCTGTTTTCTTGCAAAAATATGGGTTCTCCCACCATTACAATATCTCAATTGTCAGTGTCTCAACATCTCAGTAACAACATCAGATATAAGAGATTTCCACAACCGAACCAGAAGGAGAATAATCCCCAACCCACAATATCATTATAGCCTCTTTAGCCAACATTGAAAAAATCTGGGCTGGGTTTTTTTTTTTTTTTTGTGTTGTGTGTTTTTTGTTTCAAAGAATGCGGTGTATTTCCCAGTTGGAATAAAAATTGGCTGGGGAGCATTTGTCGCCCTATCACCATACTTATATTGCCTTCCAGAATAATTGGCTTTTTTGTACTCACAAAGACAATATAGTCTGTTTGCAATGATTATTTTTCATTTGGGACCAATTGTAATCTCCTGTTGAATACTTACTGTTGAGCTCATAGCACTTGATTTTTACAATTTAATGTTGTAATTGGCAGCCATTCCTTGAGTGGGGGTAGTGCTAGATGATTCACTGGGGTAATCAGGTGGACATTCTCCTCCCTTGGCATTTCATTGCGAGGCCTACGCACCAACACAACCTCAGGAGGATCAGTTAAATCAGGTTTCCTCTCTCAATGATTTTTGTATCTAGATATCAGCTCAAATTATATCAGAGCTAGTACTACTTTAATTGGGTCTGTTAAGGTCAAGATGACATCATCTGCATATAATAGAAATTTTATGTTGTTTTGTTCCTATTACTGCTCCTTTGCAGTCTTGTTAAACAGCTATTGCTAACGGCTCTAAAGCTGCACCTCTCGTGTAAAGGCTGCTAACACAAGACCATTTGTCAAGGCAAATGCCATAGGTGTCATATACAATGGTTTAACTTAACCTAAAAAATTGCATCAAAAGCCAAATTTCAAACTCAATAATTTGACAATGATTGAGATGATGAATTGTTTTATTAAGATAGGACATTTAACACTATTTAAATCCAATCATCACACATTGTAACCTACTATGAACCAATACGTTGAATAATATTTACTGTATGTCTGTATTAGCATTATATTAGCTACATGCAGGTATTCTGAGAGTTTTCCTCAGTGGATTTATTGATTTATTGAAAACTCTTAGTGGCAACATGAATCTTGGCTTCTCAGATCTCAACTGCACATCCGTCTGACCGAGAAATAGGGCCTTCCAGTAGATGAGCTTGGTCATCTGATATTTGTGCAATAGTTGAATTATTTGAGAAGTGTCCCTGCTTGAGTTTATGGTCAATCTCTGTGCTATTTAATTTCTCAAAGAGCCTTTTAAATCCATCATTCATCCGATGGTTATTCATTTGGCATTGATTATTGTCATCTTGTATAACTTAAAGAAAAGATTTTACAGACAGGTATACCAACAGGTGATTTGGTATATTGCCAAATTTAAAGAGTCTTTGTTTAAAAAATGGAATATCTGCTTTTCTTGTGAACAGATTATGCAGCACTATTCTGGTTGCCTTTCAGTTAAAATGTCATCTAATGTTGTTACATAATAGTTTCTTCTGTTTTCTTTTCTTTTCAATTTCAATTTGTTCAGATACATACTATTTTTTTCCCTTTGGCTTGTGTATGAAATAATCATGCCACCTTATATAAGCTTTATGCATCCCACACAAGTCTTGGGTCAATCTCATCTTTGTCATTAAATTTTAAAAGTACGTCTGTGTGTTCTTTCAAGAATTTAATAAAGTTTTTATTCAAGAATAATAGTGCATTCATCTTCCAAGAGAATAAGCGTTCAATAGGTCTAAGAGGTTGCATTAACATAGTAACAGGAGCATGATCTGAAAGAGCAATATGGCCTATATCTGAATGCTTTATTAAATGGGTTAAACATCTTGTTACAAGTATGTAGAGGATGTATTTCACTCAGACACTGTGGAATGAGACTGAGGCTGAAACATGTCGCTTTTTGACATTGGCATAAAACGCCTCCAACATTTCAGAAGATCATGTTTCAAGTAGCCTCAAATAAGGACTGGATTTAAAAATGGAATAATCTAATTTCTAAAATAAAGTGGATTGATTACATCAGACTCTTTGATCATTCCTGTTTTATGTGCATTTAGTTCAGATTTGAATGGGTATGTTGATGCATGAGACAAACTAGTTATGAAATGCCTGATTTATGCAAAGTTTATAAAAAGTTAAACGTATTGCAAGTCCAAATTGCAACACTGCACTCCCTTGGGTCGCCAGCTATATACTTGCCAAAGGTGGAGTTGATCAGATAAACAGTTCAAGACATATGTGAAGGACACATATACAGACATACAAACAAAGGGTCCTTGCTTTAGTGCAGAGATTGATTTCCCATCATTTCCCTTCTCTCTGCCATAGAGGAACAAACACTACTCTAAAAATATACTGCATCTTTGGATTAATATTTCTATGTGTTTGTACTGTGGTGAATGAAAATGAGAGAAATAAATCAATCTAAAGATAAGAGCATCGTCTCATTAAGGATCACATGCTACAGTTCTCGGAACTAATGGGAAAGGTCTCAGTGCAGTAATTTACCTGCTTTCTGTGGATCCTTTTCATAGCCTGACATTTTGACTTTCCAAAGTGATTAATCAGTGATAATGCACAATACCATTACCTGGAATTGACTCATGAAGATGGAATGCAGCTATTGTTAATATAATTAATTACACCTGTGATTTTCTTGTTTTGACAAGTCAAAAAGTGAACAGTGAAAAAGGTCTATTATGGCATTTATTTAGCTCTTATATTTAGTAACTGGTAAACTGCAGGACCTGATTGCCAGCAATAATCTTTAATAATAAATAAATATCAGATTATTGTCTGTGAGATCTGTCAAACACCTACCTGTCAACCAACAGATCCAAGTTAGTTATGTTTCCAGAGACAGCAATATGTTACAGGTCTTACACAAGTTATCATGGTATTTTAGTACTCATGCAATATCACATTAGCTTTTATTATCTGACTTCAAAGATACATGATTTTATAATTTTTCCCAACATTTGTTTGGGTTAGTTTAAATGAACCTTGTCATTTGGAGTGTTATTTAAGACTAAATTGGTGAAACAAGGCAGTTGCGTATCCTCATATATAGACACAGAGCAAATTGCAATGATACGGTGTCTGGGATTACACAGAAAACAACAGTTGCTGGTGTTTTGGTATGCATCATGTGGCAATGATAAGAAAAAAATGAAAAAATAATAACAAAGACTCTTTCGAATACATTTCCTAGTTTATTTTAACACATGAATGCTGTAGGACAATACACCCAATGATTATAGCAGTTATAGCAGCACATTTTAGGATAAAAACCTAAAGCCTGATTTAAAAATATCATATCAACTGATGATTAAAAATTGTCCCCATGTTGCAGGTTCAGCCTTCCTGATGGTGAACACATCAGGACGCTTTGCAGGACAGAAGGCCTTACTACTGACACCCCAGCTGAAAGAAAATGACACTCACTGCGTTTTATTCCACTACTATATTGGAGGCAGAGACAACAGCCACCCGGGCCACTTAAATGTCTATATCAAAGAAAATAACAGTCCCATGGGGATGCCTGTTTGGAACGTGTCAGGTCCAGCTTCTCGTTCCTGGGGACAGGTGGAGCTGGCCATCAGCACCTACTGGCCCAACTTCTACCAGGTGAGGAAATGTACTCTCTTTTGCATAATGTCTCAACTGAAAACTAGGTTGCTCATTGTAAGCAGCCTTTATTGTTCAGCCAAAGTCATTAAAGCCTGTTCACTGGGTGGAGCAAGACAAATTTATTATTTGAGATGGCCCAAACAATCGCACAATAGCCCATTCAAAACACCTAAGATTATTGATTTCTGGTGCTACCTCAGTATCCATGGTAATCTGTTCTCTCTCCCTTCCATCTGAGCCAGTCTTCTTTTTTCCATTTCTAAAAACTCATTTTCACTTACCAGTGCACATGACTGCTGGCTCGGGCAAGGTGATTTCACACTTGCCTGGCTATTAGTCTTCGCTGGGCTTGTTCCATGAGTCCACCAAATGTTAATTGATGCAGAGAGACCCCTNACAGTGGAGCAGAGGGGAGTCATCCTGCCTGCTCATCATAGCCACCCTGATAACTTAGTTAACAAGGGACACCGCTGAGCCTCTCACTGCTGAATGCAAGATGGGAGCTTTAATGAGAGGCACATGGAGAGGTGGAAGGCAACAGCTGAGAGGAACAGAATGTGCTGCAGCTACCACCTATAGTTGCTGCTCACTGACAACAAGATGGTGACCCTTCTGAGACGTAATGATGCCAAGTCAGTCTGGTCAGATGTTTTCAGCTTTTCAGTGGCAGTGGCTATGGCAGGTTAAAGCATCAACTGAGTTTGTCTCTCCTTTGAAATGAAGAGAACTTGATGAAAACTTGATGCTCAGCTTTGCCCGGTGAATCTGAACTGCTTTGACTTCCATTATTACTTTAATGCAATAAGGCAATGTACACCCTATGTGAAATTCATTGACAGTTTAACATGTTGGTATGTTGTTTACTGCCTATTCCGAGAGATTTCTGCACATACAGTAGTGTGATCATTAGAGCCAAAATTGGATGCATGTGCTTTCTGATGCATTCAGGGAAATTCCCAGCATCTGTTGCTTTTCAAACCCCAGTGGAAGTCTGTCTCTGTTTGTAATTGTTCCAGACCCACATGGACAACATGGGTAAATGTAAGGATGCTAATGATCTTAGCACTGCTCTCAGTCAAGAAAAGACACCAATACTTGAAATTGTCACTAATTAACAACATAGCACTAATTATAGGTATCTTTAATTGCATAGTAACCTACGCAATTGTCAAAGGGAAGCCACCTGATACTTGGAAATTATTTTTTAATTACCGGTAAGGCTTTTAGTCATCATGAGCCTTTCAGGCTTTGATAATTACTCTTTTGTCAGGTCATCCCTAAAACTTTTAATTGAGATAGTCACACATTTCCAAAACTGCTGAATGTTGTACAAAACACTGTCATTTTCTGTAAATGAAAAGCAGAATTAATATGTCTTGTACATACTGTATATATGCTGAGCATAAGATGAAAACCCATTATGTGTCCTGATATGCAGCAGTGCACCAATGGGAAAGAAAAACCCAAATGTCCTCATCTATCTTGATTTCAATACAGTAGAGCCGATGGCAGAGCTAATCAATCCTGTTGTAATGTAGTACTTAGCCAAGTCCCTTAGGGAATAGCCAGTGTGGTGATGTAGACGTTGAATGTTGGGTTGACTGTCTGTCTCTCTGACAAATGAGAATGGTGAACTTTCTCGTGACATCAACTGCTTTAGTCCCATGTGAATATTTTCACTCTGTGGGTCAGGCCCAATTATGCACTGCACTATCATTGATGTTGGAATCAATTATATCACAGCTATTAGGCAGGCTGACTGATGTCTGTTGCACAAACAAAGGATTTCAATTAGAGAGTGGGGGCCAGTTCATTTGTCTGGTGGCGATATATGGAGTGGTTGGCCTTTTAATTTCCTTTAAATTAGCCTGTAATGAGGCCATAATTGGCACCCAAGACATTCACTTTCATATTTCATGAGACAAAAAAAGAAATTTATAATTAGACAGCCTTATCTGAAGGCATCCTGCCTCCCAGATGACAATGGTAGCTATCTCCGCCTCCACATTCCTAGGCTACAAAAGGAATCTCAGAGATGTATGTGTGTGCTGCTTAGCTACTGCTTGCAGGACACAAGTTTCTAGGTGACACCATACACAGAACATGCCCATGAATGTATACCTTTCACTGGATGATGTACGTGTATATTTAGGGAGTAATGGCATGCAAAACATGTGTAGTAGAAGTGTGTGGTGTAATGAGTCTCTGCACCACACCCTGGGTTTGGGAAGGGACTGGCATTCTGTTTCCTTTTTTACCACAGTGCAGACCAGTGAGTACATAACTCTGACATTCTGCTGGGACACGCCCTCTGTCAGGGCTTAGGGCCATTTGTTTTGCAAGAGAGTTTGGCCCCATAAAATAGGGTCATGTTAGACTTGCACAGCACAGTTGTACTTGGTTTTTAGATTTTTTTGTCAGAGATAGCAACAAGCTTGCCAGCCAAGTAACACTAGACACAGAGCAGCTGTGAAATACAACAGCAGGAGATTTTCATGAAAGAGATGTCCCTAAAAGCCTAATGAAAAGGTTGTGCCACCAGAATTACAGAGAAGAAATCACCTTTTCACTCTCACCTTTATGTTATATGGTAATACAAATAGTTTTGATGATTTTTTGGGGGGGTTTGATATTTATGCATCAATATTACTAAATATTTACACCTACTAAGTGCTATGTGCAACTGTTGTGTAACTTACTGAACCAAATAAAAAAAACTAACATTAGCTTGCTAATTAGTAGAAAAGTGGGAAAAGAAAGTAATGAGTTATCTTCAGCATATCTTGAGTTTCACAAAAACTCACAGTATATCTCCAACTGTAAACCACAATGTCAGCAGTGTAAGACTGAATGGCCATAAAATGCTCATCAGCTTAACACTGATATTTCATCTTCATTCTACATGCATACAGTTAAGTCTGAAACAACATACTTTTCTCCGTGTTTCATGTATCGATAAAAGTGATGCTTTTATCCACTAACTTCTACATTACTAACATATTTACCAGATAGACATTTCTTGCATTTCAATGGTGCATTCCAACTGAAAATTTGGATTTAAAAGGAGATATTGGTCTTGAATTTTCAAAATGTCACTATAAAGTGTACAAAAAAGGAAAAAAAATCTTTCAACAACATTGTGTTAAACTGGAGGTGAAAATATTAGTCTTTTAAATCTCGAAACCTGAGCTAGCAAAACTAGATGAAAGGATAACTAGAGGTAAGTGAGTAAATATACCTTTCTGGATTCTGGATGAATTAACCTGTTAAACATTTATCAGCTGTTAGGTGTCTCATCCCCCCATATCCAATATGCTTGTCATAGTCTGTGCTAATCATCTTAAGGTTCAAACCTAATTTAACACTTGCATGTCATAACACCTATCAACTGTGACATATTGTGGAAATAATGTCAGTGGCCTGCAGCTGTGTGACCAGCTGCACCCCAGCTCACAGCAGATCGTATTAGCAAGAGTTGGACTTCACTGTGCACACAGGCAGCCCCATTCAGGTGCTATTTGAAGACATGTGCCCATTTATCATTGGTGTTATGAGTCTTCTCTCTC
>JANJYQ010158175.1:426-11246 GCA_024605255.1 Rastrelliger kanagurta | reverse complement strand
AACCAAACTCAGACCACCTCGGGAGAAAGTGTGTTTTCTGTTGGTCCACTTTCTGGTCGTCTTTAAGGGGTCTGAGTTTGGTTCTTTTAAAAAGGGACTACGTGTAAAACCACCCTAACAAGTCCCAGGCTAAATGCTAACATTTTCTCCAGCTAATGCTCCACTGAAATAAAGAACCAGTGCTGATTTACAACTTCTGTATAGCTGCTAAGCTTACATTCTTGTTAGTAACCATTTTAGTTCCACTTTTAGTGGTAAAAAAGAAAAGGCTTTTAGGATGAGTACTAACATATGTTTGGCACAAGTGAAGTTAATGTTAGCTGGGGCTATTACAATATAAATTTCCCCAAATTCATTGGAGCAGGAAACATTATCCAGTGAGGTTAGCCTAAACTCTGATAGCATGCAGGACCGACTTCTAGAAGGGAAGAGGGGAGACGCACTGTGGAGGTTCTAGTCTTGAATGGCACTTTAAAAAAAAAAAAAAAAAAAAACCCAATATGACTGCTCATGCGCACAAACATACACAGGCTATAGAATATTATTACACTAGACTTGATAACCACATGTCCTCATATTGACACATTTCATTAAAGATGGAACATGCTTCTGCAAATACACAAAAACACACACCCTAAAGCCATATATGTACTTGCCAATAGCTGCCACATTCAAATTCAATGAAGTGGAATGAGTTGATGATACAGACACTCTAAGGCTGTAGGTCTACAGATTAAGAGCAGGAGACTCCAGCAGAATATAGTCAGATATTGAATAGACACATTACTTTTCCAGACAAGTGGAGACTTCTTTTTACAATATCAAACAGAACACACTTCAGTATGCCATACACTATATATCAGCAGATTACATAAATCTGTCTCCTCTCACAGATTTTGGCATACTGTTTTATACCAAGGTATAAAACTGTATCTCTGGGGACATTAGGCAGTTGTGGATGATGCTGCAAATCAATGAGCAGCACTGCTTTATGCCAACACTGGATTTTTATAGGATTTTTGCGGCAGCGTGATAAACTACCTTATTAGTCGAGTATTACTGGGATTTGCAAGAAGAGCTTAAATTACACATTCATGTCTGCTTATTTTTATACAGTTACAACGTTTCTATTGATTTTCCTGAAAAAAAAAAGGTAGCACATTACTATGTAAATAAAATATCAATAATGTCAAATAATATAACAATATAAAGAGGTTTTAAAGGACAGGTTCACAATTTTTAAGTGTGTCTTAAAACAACAGTGTACTGGTTTTTCTTGCTGTTATAGTGCCAAATGATGACAGATATTAAATCAGGCATTTATACATATACGGCAGGTCTAGACTGTGGTCTTTAAAGAGACCTAACGTTCCCTCATGAGCGAGAACTTGGCGACAGCGGCAAGGTAAAACGCCCTTTTAACAGAACCTCGAGCAGAAGCAGGATCCAGGTGGTTTGGTTGAGAGCTCTAGTCTTTCTTAAAGCAGAGAGAGAGAGAATGAAGGGGGAAGAGAAAAGAGTACAGCACCATCATGCAACACTCTGCTGATAGCCTATGAAACTGTCTGCACACTGTGTATATTTGCACAGTTACAAAAGCAAAAGCATGCCTTAGATTTCAGTATCTAGTGTGAATGTGTGTGTGCGTGTGTGTCACCTGTGCTAGCAGCAGTACTGATGGGGACCAGGTGAGTCCCGTTCTGTGTGATGGCCTTTATTGGAAGCTGGTGCTGGCCGAGCGGGGCTTGTTGCACTATGGTGACTGTTGTCAGGGGAGCAGCCTGAGAGCTCTGGATGATGCGACTGACTCCACCTATAGATGAGGCTGTGATGGACGGGACCGTCTCCACTTTTACTGCACAGGGAGACAAACTCAAAGTCAAATCCAATGCACCTATCATTACATACTTACATTACATGAGCACATCATCATGAATTTGGGGTCTCACCTTTGATCTCTTGGTGGTCCCCTCCTCCGTTCTCCTGAGGTTCCGGGCTCACTGTGGCGGTGGGCTGTCCGCCGACAGTCGCCATGGTGACAGCTGGGATCTGGTGGACGACGTGCACCGTCTGCATGACGGGGGCGGGGCTACCTGTTGTCGTTACGATGGCTGGCGTCGCCATGGCGTAGGTCACAGGTTTCATGGTCGTTTGAGGCATCTGCCGCTGCACGGTGATCAACACGGGCTGGTTGTTGAGTGTGGAGCCTATCAGAGGACAGGGTCAAAGTGAAGGGACAGCAGGACACATACACTGGGAGTACTTCTGAGTGTACAAAGCGTCATTATATAGATTTTATTACCAGTAGAGTTCTGTGCAAAGCGAGCCTCTTGGATGACAGCGAGTTTGGGCTGGACTGAGGTGACAGGGACGGGGGCCGGCGGTGGGGTTGGTTCTGGCTCCATGGGGACTGGGGACCCCTCTCTAGACAAGCTGTCTGGGGTCTGGACCCCGCTGGAGTGGGCAGACAGTGCCCCTGTGTGGTTGGGAGAAGCTGGAGCGCTCCTATAGGGCAAAGAGGAAGGAAATTATGGACATGTCCAACAAAAAAAAATCAAAATCCATCACTGGTGTTGTAGAGGAGAACTCGTGTAGATTTAGCTGTGATGTAGATTCACCTGGAGGAAAGCGGTCCTACAGGGGTCCTGAAGCAGGGGACTCCCCTGGGCCTGCGCTTCCTGAAGGCCTGTTCGATCAGCTTGCCCTCCGAGGCCGGGTCGATCCTCCAGAACGAGCCTTTGCCCGGCTCCTCTTGAGAGCGGGCCACTTTGATGAAGTACCGGTTCAGGGACAGATTGTGGCGGATTGAGTTCTGAAAAAAAAAACACAAGACGTACTGACAATGACTAAAAAGTCTCACAGCTACTAAAGAGATCTCACCATGTTGCGCAAGCTCTTGTTGTTGAGAGTGTGAGGAGCAGCGTGGCCTCTTAAGACCACAAGTATGTTTAGACAATACATTTTAGAGATACACCAGCACACTGTTGTTTCTTAGTGAGGTGCTCCAACAGAGAGAGTGGTCACTGTTCTTATATGGAAGCAAACAGCAATCAAAGCTGGAGTCCTCTTTTCTAGTGTCAATGGCTTCTCTACACGGCTATTATTGTAAAAAATGTTGCTTTTTTCCTCCATATCTGTACGACATACATTATTTACTATATGCATTCTATATAAATCTTTTATGTTTTCTGTTGTGGGGAAATGATTTAATACTAGTACCAGCAAACCGCAGCCCATTTAAATGTTCAAAGACTAAGAAAAATGTTTTCCCACAGTGATTTTTCCGTTTTGTTTTTTTTTTTTTTGTTCTATGAGGTGTTCTTGGAGCCATTTCACCTCCTTCTATTAGTTTTATTTTCCCGCTCCTCCATCTCTTCTCTGCGTTGTATTACAGGAGAAAAATACATTGAACAATGTGTGGACTGACTGCAGATACAGGTTATTGCAGATATTAATATGTATTGGTGTTGGATGATAAATAAGTAGAGATTTCCATAAATGTTAAACTAGGTTTGAGGAGTCTCTACTAGTGGACACTACAATGATAAATATGTCTCATATGCACAAATAATAATAATAAATATGCTTATCGAATATTTTTTTATCATACAAAAAAATATGAACTGAATATCGTGTATCAAGTTTATCGTTATTTGAATGTAATTTGTTGAGTTTATTGTAAATCAAATATCATTTAGAGAATTTATCGTTAAATCAGCTATTGTGTATCGTTAACCAAATATCGTTTATCGTGAACCAAATATCGTTTATCAAGTGTATTGTTAACCAAATATTGTTTATCGTGAACCAAATATTATTTATCGTTACTCAAATATTGTTTATCAAGCTAATCGTTAATCAAATACTGTCTATTGAACGTATCGTTAATCATATATTGTTTAGCATTAATCAAATATTGGTTATTGAGTATCGTTAATCAAATATCTTTTATCCGGCTTAAAATCTGTGTCATTCTTGTTAATTTGTCACAATAATTAAATGTGGTTTATTGAATATCATTTGTTGAGTTTATCGTTTATTGAATATTGTTTTATAGGATATCGAGTATCGGCCTCAAAAACTTCATTCTCATCATTCTCTCTATAGGTTGTAGTCTTCATATACACTGATTTTAATACTGAGAGTGAATTCATCACCTTGCCGGTATGAACGCACAACGTCCTCCGAGCCCCCCCCCCCCTCTCAAAAAAAATGTGTAGCATGAAACTAGGACACAGCTTGTGTTTGAACAGCAGCCATGTCTCCTTCCACTCTTGATACCTTTCAGATAGCAGAGTGACGCAGGTTTACTCGACCCACATCGAAGCCATTCATATGAGGCGGCTGTCACTCCGATTGTCACCGCAGTCTGCAGTGTCATTCTAGAGACTTCACTGTTGAACCGCACACTTACGCTGAGTAATTACCGAATGAATGGTGAAGTTTCAGTTTCATGTCACGCTCTGTGTCTTGCTCTACCTACAAGCGTGTGTGATTCGTCTCTCTCTCTCTCTCTCTCTCTCTCTCTGTGTCCTGTCTTTTCTCTTCATGATTTAAGAGATGTTTTATGTCTGGATAGGGTGTGAGCTAACAGGAAGCTGCTGATGGTGGCTGATGAAAAAAGAAGAACAAGAAGAAGAAAAAAAAAACCCCGCTTCTCTTCATATCTCGGGGCTTACGGTGGCGTATCAACCCTAAACCCCAAAGGTATTCAATTTACAACATCAAACAAAGAAATGAAATCCTCCTATCTGAAGGGCTGGGACCAGTGAATGTTTTGCATCTTTGCTTGATAAATGAATTAATTATCCAGACTGTTAATTAGTGTGCTGTTGATTGACTCCAGCTGCTCACACATTGTGCGGGATTAAACTCCAAAACTTGCTCGCCCCTGACTAATTACAGACTGTCGGTTGTCGTTTCATGTAAAGTTTGAGGTCAGGACGGTCCGCTCAATCGCCTCAACGATCAACGGCACCCGTCAAACGCTTGTTGGATGGCAGGTCAGACATTTTGATTGGGTTTCTGTAATTTGAGAAGCTCCACCACCTCATTTGCCAACACTGCTGCAGCCTGAACGTGAGTTATAAAATGCAGCGGATGTAACGTCTAATCGACAAGTGATTCGGTGTGATGTATCTTGTAATATCACGATATCGCGCGAAACCCCAAAAGGTATTCAATTTACAACATCAAACAGACAAATCTCCTATCTGAAATGCTGCAACCAGTGACTGTTTTGCATAATAGCTTGATAAATTAATTAATTACCCAACCTGTTAATTAACATACTGTTGACTGACTCCAGCTGCTCATACACTGTACGGATTCAATTTTGACATCGGTCGTCCCCAACTAATTATCGAAGATGGTTTGTCGTTTGAGGTCATGACGTCCGCTTAGTCGCCTGAGCGATCGACAGTCTGTCCGTCAAACACTGTCAGCAGTTTGAGAAGCTCAACGATCTGAGTTGTCAACACAGCTGCTGCCTGTACATCAGTTATAAAGTGCAGTGTGGTTGGCTCCTAATCTATTTGACTCATCGTTGAAGTTCTAAAACCAACCACAGGTGCAGTCTGAGGACCATATCATGGCATCTCAATCCTGCAAGATGTGAACTTGTGTTGGACAATATATTGGTATATATCGATATTGTGGCATTTCAAGGTGCATTACAGTAAAGTGATGTGATGTTCTCAACTTATCAGACTCTTCTAGCTGCCGCACCTCATTGTGTAAATAATTTGTGAAACAGTCAATCTCTACGATATTATCTCAATATTGGTATCGAGGTATTTGCTCAAAAAATATTGCGATATTTGATTTTGTCTGTATCACCTAGCTCTTGAGTGAACACAAACAGAAGCAGTCTCTCAAACCTCCCATGTTTAGCTGGTCTGTTATGAAATATCCCATTAGAAATCAAGAATGAAGTAAATATCTCTTGAACACTTGTAAACAGACAGCTGGTTGTTTAAGGTGCGTTGCCCTTGATAATATTTGTACAGCAAAAAAAAAAAAAAAAAAAAAAAAAAAAACGTGAGTCAACCTTACCACGCATGACTTAGAAAAACACTGACAGTATAAACACTGGTAGTAAACAGTGCAGACACTGACCTGCCAGCCTTTATCAGCTGTCCTGTAGTAGGGGTAGTTCTTGGTGATGTGGGTGTATATTCCGTTCAGTGTCAGCTGTTTATCCGGGGCCATGGTGATCGCTTGGACTATTAATTGTGCATATGAGTATGGCGGTTTGGAGTCGTCCTGTGGAAGATGAAAAAAAAAAAGACATAAAAACAAAATTCATTTATTTATTTCGCTAATGAAATTCTCTGAAGACAAGTTGAAACAAGCGGAACATCTTTTATCTCTCAGGTTTGGTTACACACTAGCACACGCATAAGCACAGTCACACTTTACAAAGTTAAACCTTGTCTGAGCTCCAAAGTCTACGCTGCAGCGAGTGTTGGGTAATTTTTAGACTTCAATGAGTAACCGAGGATGTTCACAGGAACCCAGACGCCATCAGAGAGTCTGTGATGCCTGCCGCCTTCATGATGAAGACTCTTTGTTTTGAAAACTCCTCCTTGTATCCCCCACTGAATCACGCAGTCTTCACACTTTTTTTTGCCAAATTCTCATTCTTGATCTGCACTGTACAACAGTCTCACCTTTGGGCTGTCTTCACCAGACGCTTCCTTATCGTTTTCCGACTGGGAATTGTCTCCTATAAGATCAGAAGCCAGGACGCGGCCTGTCCTGTAGCTGGAGAGTCCCGCCCCCCGTGGACTTGATGGACAGGAGTTTGCGGCACTGAGAAATAAACAGAAACGTTACAACACCTGCATGTAGAAGTTAACGTTTTGAACACACTGGAAAAGCAACTAATTCAATAACAACACTCACCTGATGGTGCCTGTGGGTGAAGGCAGTGGGCTCATGAGGTGGGCGATGTTGTCAGGAATGTTGATGGTCAGTGGGGAAATCTGAGGTTGGACGGGCTTGACCGGTGATTCCGGCACGTTCCTTGGCTCCTTCTTGTCAATGGACAGCGCTGTGAACGTGATCTTTATACTTGTGCTGGGGAATCGAAAACAACACCTGAAAGACAAAAAAAAAAAAAAAATTCACCTTGTGTTCGTGTTTGTTTACATATACGTACATAGATGAGAAACACTATTGCTTGGATCTTAATGATTATTACAGTGTCAATGAGCCTCTTGCCTGGCAACAAGCAGGCCAAGGAGGTCTAAGTGAATCCCAGAGAGCAGCACTGTGATTCAGCTTCACACAGTTTAAATATGGACATCCACCACGACTATTATATAACACATCATGTCTAACATGCCTATTCCTAATTTAATAGGGTATATTTGGACCAGTTTGCAGCCACCTTCAGATGAATAACTATATCTGCGCAGTGCCTTTGTTAACATATCCTACTGCAACATGTGTGATGTTTGAAAGTGAAATGCATGTTTTTTTTTGGCTACTACAACCTCAAGAGATAAAAAGACAAACAAGCAGAGCAGTGTAAACATAGTGAGGAGAAACATGAGGCCGAGTTGACATTGAGCCAGAGCAAAAGTTCATGGCTGCACAGTGAAACTATGCCACATGTAAAAAATGGTGTTGTACCATATATATAACAACAATTCATCAACACCATTGTTTTTAATGAGTAAAATGAACTACAGCTACTGTTAGAGCAGGTCAGAAATGTTACAAATAAGAGCATGAATGTAGTTTTTTATATGTTTGGTTGGCATGTTAAGCAAGAGAGCAGCATTTGAGTGTTTACCAAAACAAAACACAACAAGTTTTAGGGCATTTAAAGCAACCTCAACCAAACTCCATTTAAAAAATAGACATTTTTATCATTTTTTTACATGATTACTAGTGAATACAAACAATTGAGAAAACCTTTGCTATTGTTTTGAATTATTAATGGACCGTTGTGCAATTCGGCATATATTAAACACAACGGGAACACAAGATAAACACAGGAGAATGCGTTATTTTCACATGAAACGCTAACCTTCAGTGAGCAGCAGACAGCGGTGCACTGATTCTTAACTAAAGCATGACTCTCTGATGTCTCACTAGCGTCTGTCCGGCGGATAACATGCACGCCGAATATACCAACATAACAACAAGATTCAGATAAGGTCATGAATGAAGTTGTTGGCGTGTTTATATTTGGCAGAAAGTAATGACATGATAACACCAGCCTATTTAGGCATGGAGATTCGGCGTGACGTTATCGCCATATAGCACGTATCCGGGCTCGTCTTTGCTTGACACAACACGTGCAACAAAACAATAACAACACATGAAGCCACAATCGGCAGATACTTATCGTTTTTTAAAATTCAAACACAATCTTTTTAAATCGGTCTCTTACATTCGTGGGAGCTGGAGAGGTGGAGCCCCTCTTCTCTGGAACACCCCATCCACAAACACCCCGTTTTTTCCGAGACATCGGAGGTAGAATTCCCCGGTGCCGGTGCCGTCTTCTCCGGCGGTGAATATCTCAAGGTGTCGCCGAGAAATGAAGCTGGAGTGTCCCATACTGACGTCCACGGAGCCCTGAGAAGAGTTCCGGCCGATAGTCACCGACCTTTTCTTCATCAGATACTCGAATTCTCGGCCCTCCAGCCGGGCTACTGCCGACCCCGACATCCCGCTCACCACCGCCATCTTCTGAGGTATCTGGGTGAGATTTAGAGGTGTGTTTTGTTTTTTTTGAAACGCAAACGCAAAAGCGGTTGCAGGGATTTGTTTTGGCTTTTTTGATTTTGTGAAAAAAGGGGGGGATCCAATTTTACACCGTGGAGAATTTGGCTAGGAACGTGCCAGACCGGGGTATACAGCGGCTCCGACCCACCGCCGCGAAGAAGAGGAAAAAAAGAGGCACACCGACCAATCAAAAGCGGCCAAACGGACGGAAGTGCTATAACAGACGTGTCGTCTAACCAATAGGAAACAGGTTAGGGTAGGCAGATGTGTGGTGTTTACCAATGACAACAATAATAAAAATAGTCTTAGAAAATAGTGGTGGGTTGCAGCGCAGGCTGACACGCAGATGGACGGAGAGATGGAAGATATGGAGCAGTGATTTAAGGGAGAGGAGTTTATTTAGTCTACCGAAAAGAATATGTTCACATTTTCAAGTGTGTCTTAAAAAACAATCAGGAATACAAATGAACACGCCTGTTTTTTGTTGCTAGTCATTCCTCCTGTTCATACTGAGCATTAAAAGATACATTCATAATGTACTTACAATGTAAGTGATGGAGTACAAAATCCACAGTCCTCCTTCAGTGTAAAAATGTAAGTTTATATGAAGCTTTAAATCAAGTCTATAGGTTGTTACAGTCTTTTAAAAAACCAACGTGCCTTCTTTTTGTTACTTTACATCTACTACAGCTCAACAGGAAAACACTAAAAGGCAATTTGATGCTTACAATACTGTATATGTGTCATATATCCATTAGATATATATGACTAACCCAGACTGCTGGTGCTTCACATCTACTTTGAAATAACTGTTAGCACAAAATGACTGTGTATATGTGAAATTGACGATTTGGTCCGCCATTACTAACCCTGAAAGCATACGTGGGAGATATTTAAATAGTGTAAATGACTGTAGAAAAACCTCGTTCATTGTTCATACAGACACCTGACTGTTGTTTTAAGACAGATGTGAAAAAGTGTAAACGTGTCCTTTAAAGTAATACTCTCAAATTGCAAGTCTTGTCTTAAGGGTTTGTTCATGTCTGTGTTTAAAAGCTCAATAAAAATACATTAACAAAAAAAAAAAGTACATATCATAATGAGTTAACACAATAGGGGTTTAACACACTGATAGCATTTGCAGTATCATGAGTATTATGACTTGGATGTCAATGGCGATATTCCAGAGCAAAAATCACAACAGCACACAGTTAGCATTGTGTTTTCCATCACCTGGTAGCAATTGGTGTACCAGAGAGGGCAGATGGAGCTAATGCAACACACGCACACGTTCTTCAACTCAATTATGTTTGCTGAAGCATCTTGGTGTTACACAGGTGACATTCTTCGGATCTCTGGGATATGAGGTTCGCCATAGGTGCTGACATGGAAAAAATTGGAAGCATATCAATGGATTTGTTCAATAGACACAATAAACACATGTGCCTTCATGGTCAGACCATGGCGTAGACTACGTAGGCGGTCAGTGCCTGATGTCAGACTAAATTGTTGACTTGTTACTGCATATCTAACTGATTTCCATGGAGGAGGGGGATTTGATTCACCGCCACTAAACACTCCACTCCTGCTTGGTGGTGACGTGTCGGGTACAGTATGTATGAGTCGGGTGGTGCTTGGTTTTGCCTTGGTTTTCGACAAGGCAGCCAGGTTACAAACTTAATCATGCAACGTTTGTAACTGAGATGAGAAATCGACGATGAAGTAATAAATTCTTGATTCGTACTTGACCAGCAAGGCCTGGTTTCACTTCTCTTCGGTTAAGTCCTTCCCGTGGCACCGACCGGCTAATCATGAATCCTCCTGTGGCTATTTCATGATGCCAGACCAGAATCTGTCAGCTCAGGGGGGGGGGGGAGTGGTTGTACTGAAAGGTCTGTACCCAGGCAAAAGGCGGTCACCTAGGACACCAAATGAGGGAGGCTGTTTCTGTGCTTGTTTACAGCCTTTGGAAATATTCACTTGTTTCTCTCTCTATTTACTGGCACAGGCTTTCATCTGGTTTGTTTTTCAAAGCTTCACTGGTGACTCAGTTTTTGCCTAACTACCACCAAACTCTATGT
>JANJYQ010158149.1:3577-16800 GCA_024605255.1 Rastrelliger kanagurta | reverse complement strand
GTGAGATTTTTGCCTCTTGCACAGTTTGTGTTTTTTTTCCAAATCGAAAATATGATGCATCTTCTTTTAACCTTAACAACTGCTTGAGTTGTTTTAACATAACCCTAAAATATTAATCGTGCTGTAGTCACGGCACGCATATGTTGTGGGAAAACTAATGAAAAATATTGTCAGGCAACATTTAGCAACTTTGCAGATATGTTTATTAAAAATTTTTTTGCTCAGTATGGTGAACCATTNCTACATGCAGAATTAGATTTCTCTCAATAGGCATGAGCTGTTGCAATGGTGACTCAATGAAATCAAATATTACAATCGTGTCTTCTTACTACTTCTTTCAAACTTAACACAAGATGTGACAGACAGACTTATGAATGACATTACCACTATCTGTTACATGATGTCACGGAAACCATTGAAGAAGTGCTCTCTGCAGTGATTTCTAACATTGGAAACATAGCTGTGAATAAATGCATAAGATTATTATAAATGCATAAGATGGTGAATAAATGCATAAGATTCTTTGGCACCGTACTGAAGACAGGACATAACCTCAAGCTGCTTCAAATTGAAGAGGATTAAAAAGACTGGTAGAGCTCACCTGCTCCTGTCCCTCAATCAGGACTTTCAGACGGAAGGAGACTTTGCTGTTTAAATGTCAACAGGACATTAGTAAAAAAAATCTTGTTCACTTGTGAATATCAGATACAATTATACAGGAGGCATGAGAAAGACCTCAGTGCCTCTTAGCCAGCAGGGTCTAATTGCAAAGAGCAGGTTTGATATAATTAAGAGGTAGAGGAGAGGCTGTGTCACTGATGAGAACCAAGATCAGAACATCAGGCACAACCTGTAGATGAAGTGCCATCATCCAAAACACTTCAGTGTATTATTGGATGCAGTCGATGATGTTAATTTGATGCAGACACCTATTCATCCAAATAATATAATGTGTATGCACCTGTTGGATTTACTGATGAGAAGCCCTAAAGCCTGACTATATTACAAATGTTATTTTCTGTTACATTTGTAGAACATGTAATAACAAAAGTTCATTTTCTCTAGTTTAAATACAACAAATAGAAGCAGGGATGGAAATGGCTGCTATCATTCTTAAAAATTAAACTCATTGTTTTTATTCCAATGCATGCAAAACTAGAGAAACATTTCAATCAAAACATACAGAATTTTTTTTTTAAATGACATCAAATCAAAATTAGATGACAGGCAGGTATGAGGTGGAACGTATCAATATTATGAAAAGAAGTGGTGCATAAAAAGNAAACATTTCAATCAAAACATACAGAATTTTTTTTTTAAATGACATCAAATCAAAATTAGATGAGAGGCAGGTATAAGGTGGAACGTATCAATATTATGAAAAGAAGTGGTGCATAAAAAGTTATTTCTTGCATCAATTTTCCTTTTTGCTCATCCCTTCTTCCCTTGAATTATTCAATTTTAATACAAGCTGAGTAAGTGCTGTCCCTGAAATAGCTCAGACTTCTAAAAACAGCCAATGAGGGAAACCAAGTTACCAAAACCTGCTGAATGATTTATGGATTTCTATAATAATAAACTGAGGGTGATTTATTTTGAGAGGCTGGACCCAGACACAGAGGCACATCTCTTAAAGTGATGATGTGATTATTGATTTACAAGACTACTATTCTACAAAACAAAACAGGTTTTCTCATATCTCACTTCCTCAATTGTTGAGTCTTTATTAAGAATACAGCTAAATGACAAGTGGGTTTCATCTTAAGCACTGGCTCTGTGACTATAAGAGCAAATACTCAGAACACCATAAGTAAAGAAAACCGGAGCCTGTGTGCTGCTGGCTGAGAAGGCAAGAAGCCTTCAGACACTCAGTGAAGGTGAAGGTTCTCATTGTGCTTTCCTCAGATATAAATATCTCTGAACTGGGAGGTGGAGGTGGAGGAGGAAGTCTGAGGCTTTGATGCTATGCCACTGGTTTGAAATGACTTAAATAGTCTTCTAATGCCTCCAGAGAAATTGTTTAGCCTAAGACTCAGGGTACACATGGAAATTGTGCAGATAATATGAAGAACCGCAGTAGGAGTATTTGCAACCCTACCGTGATGAATGTGGTCTCCAAACCCAAGTAGCAGTAACATTCTCAGGTTTAGGCTTTGACACTAATAGCATGGTTGTTGGGGTTACGTTTGGGTGTTTTTATATAGTGAGACAGAGTTTTTTCCAATGACTAAAAAGCCCAAACAACATCTCAATGTCTCAACAACTATTGGACCAACTGAGTAAAATTCAATTCAGACACCCGCAGCTTCTAGATAGATAAATAGATATACTGCATTGATCCCCAAAGGCGAGGCAACAGTAGTCAACACATTCCGACACATACCACAAGAGGAAAAAACATGAAAACACAGACAAACAAAGCTAGAATAAAACCATTAAAACAATCTGAAAGACAGCACCAGACAAATGGATCAGTAATGCGTATGACAAAACACACAAGGCTATGAAAACTCCCTAAAGTGCCAACACACAGCAAATAAAGAATACAAAAGACCTAACAACCAGCAGTAATTAATAATCATTGAGGCCTCTTGATACTCTAGCATGTCATTGAAAAGCTTCACTGCTGCAGACACAAAGGACCTTCTCAGTCTTTCTGTTGAGCAGCCATGCACTAAAAGAACCATTCAATCTACTACAAACACTATTGACAGGGTGTTCTTCATATTTTTTTTCAATGACCCTTAACTTTGTTCTTGTCCTGTTTTCCAAAAGAACCAACCAGCCAACAATAGATTAAGCTTTTCATTTTTTAGATGAAATATCCCTCTAAATTTTCACATTTTATCCAAAAAGTATTTCATTTATATGTTACTGCTAAAAGAAACATCTGTCAAACAAATAAAATTCAAATGTTAGCATGATAATACAATAAACTCAGAATTTCAACATGGCAAACATGATACCTGCTAAACATCAGCATAGTAATATTGTCCCTTGGTGATAAAGATGCATACAGTATATGAATTTATTTTTGAACTAGGGTGCAAGCATGACTGTCGACTCATCCATTTTGAACGCTACTGCTACAACAGCTATAAATAATGAATATGTTGTTTAACAATAATGTAACAGCTCTCTTTGCACAATAAATCCTATTCCCCAACTAACAATGTTACTGCACTGATAGCCAACGAGGAGAAAATGTTGCTCGACTTGTTTAAGGAAGATATCATCCAATGCAGAGTAATTTAATAGAGTAAGTATAAAGCACAAAAAAACACATTATAAAACTATAGAAGTGGCTTTCTAAAGATGTGGACCTTGATAACAAATCACTAATCGAAGCCACTACGCTATTTGAGTAGCTACAGCAGCCAAATGACTCAGACAGTAACCCTAACCCTGCTGACTAATACCTGCATTTGTGCTACTGATTCATAGAAATGTCCTTGCTAGTAATGACAACAAAGAAAATCTACTTGACAGCTAATAGAATCCCAAGCCCACTAAACCTGAATCAGTTTATTTGAATTTATGAGTAGCAATCAGAGCTTCATAGGTGCTTCAAGTATAAAAAAGCACTACAAGGACAAAGGTAAATAAGTCATAACACAGAGAGGCAGCAAAGATCCAGACGACAGTTGAGAGCTAAAAGAAAATAAGGCGTCACTTTATAATAACCATCATTAATCCATAGTGAGTTGATATATAATAATGTGTTATATTATCATTTGTGTAATATAAAATATTAGCTACTAGCTTATGAATTACATATTGTATATTCGCTGATGAGACAGTTATATTCTTATTACATTACATAACTATTAACAGTGTATTTTTGCACACATTAAAACATTTCAGATACTTTATTAAGTGTTATAAAATTATTACCAAATGAATATAAATGTTACATATATGGGCCACACACTGTCAGTATTAGTATTTGGTTTGTATACTGTCTATAAAAAATGTCTTATAATACAGATATTATATTTTAACTAGATAGCTAATACTTTGTTTATGGTGACTCACTGGTTTATAAACCTTCTATAAACATGGAAGGTTATTGTAAAGTTCCAACTGGTTACATTGGTCCTGTATGGGTAAAATAATTATTGACAAAAGCTTAATTGACTATCGATAACAATTTATTAATAATGGTTTTCATATAATGTTACTGAAAATAATCACATCAATTAGATCTAGTGTCATCCAATATAATCAAGCACCAGCCCATTGAGTTCAGCTTGTCTTCCTTTAGGCATGTCACTCAAATAATCTGAGCACAGTAAACAATGGGGCCAGTGACCCACTTCTTGCATATCTCTTTCGTTGTTTGGCTTTACTTTATATTTTCCTATCATCCGATCCACCACTCTGACTCCACTGTATTGTGAGAGGAGTGTGACTGGCAATGCATATCAAAAGTCCGGATGGATGCTGCTGCCCATGCAGCATTACACCGAGGCATGCGGACACGCATGACAGACAAGCACAAGAAGAAGCAATATATTTCTCTGGCAGCATGTCAGCCAAGTATACTAATGGCTGACAGCAGAGTCCAGATCTCATCTGTCAGCGTGGGTTTTTAAGAACTACTTAAGATGTTTTGAGCCTGTCTTTCTCTTTTGGCTCGGCAAAATTATCTGAAGGTCTGGGTTCAGTCAAAAAAGCAGCTGTCATGCCAGGAAAAGTACCCATGATACACGAGCTTAAGAGCAGCTTTTCCGTACCGTCCCACATGCCTGGATTACAAAGTGAATCATTGTTAAATATGCACACAGTCAGGACAAATGGCTTTATATATCTGTAGTGAATGATTTTGTATAAATATAGTGGCATTGTACTGTCAGTTCTATCAAACTTTACACTGACTGATCTTTATTGGTCAATTAAAATACAGTTAGGAATGATGATAATGAAAATTTACCCCAGATCATTGTCTTCTAGAATCTATAGACCAGTTGTGCTTTTTGTGGATTTCAGTTATTTATATATTGTTATGATGATTTGTAAAGTTGACATTTCGAGTAAGAAACAAAAAAAATAATTGTATTCCGCTATGTTTTTTTCATCAACTGTGACAAAACTTCAGGAAACTAACCAATCAGAGTGTGCTAAAATGGCCTATTTCAAACAAAGGCTGAACTGAGGGACTACGTAAAGAGCCTGTGTAATGCAAAGCTACTCAAGTGGTTACTCGGAACAAAAAATGTAGAAGACAAAATTATCATAGTTGGTCCCCTTTAAAAGTGAAACAGTTGGATGCTGCATTTTTTTTATAACTATGCAAGAAACAAGAAATACAGAAATGGAAAAAAAGTCATTAGAGGTTGTTCACTACCTTAGGACCCCAGGTACACCAGGTATTAACATGTGATCTGTATCTGAAAACATAATGTGGAACCATGGTATTAAAGGTGTTAAGCTTCTTGTAACTTGCAATCTGCTCACATTGTGATCAGCTCTCAATATGCAGTCCCAGGACAATGACATTATCTTCTTAATCACTGTTGTGAGGGAGGAGTTGCTTTCTACTGCTACACATATAGTTTGTTCCAGGCAGCTTAAGGTAGTGGGAAGAGGAACTGTCATGGGACCTTTTTTTTCCTTTTCTTTAAATGTGGGCAAAGTATAAAGACAGCATTTATACCTGCAGTCTCATTGTGAGCCATATTTACTGCCAAGGTGGTCCAGCTGATCCATCACATTACAATCACAAAGCATTGGCAATAAAAAGGAAATCCAGAGGCAGATCACGTTAATGCCTGCTGTAAACACTATGTGCCAGCTTCTTGCAGCCGCCACTGCTTTGATGCAAAGGCAGCTTTAAGTTTCAACGGGTCAATGAGTCTCCACATTGAAGCTACACCATAACCAAACAACAAAAATAGCTATCTCACTTTACAACTTTCTCATCTTTGATCTATGGATATAAACATTCCAGAAAAGACAAACTCTAAAAAAATATTCTGTAACATCCCATGATTTTCTTGATAATGCTCTCATTCTCACACTTCAATCTTTGTTTATAGTCAGTGATTCGATCTTCAACCAAAAAGTTGAAAATACACCTATCTTTAACTCAACAGTGCCCTCAAATTCCACAATACCTTTCCAAATCAGTCCTGATGTTTGTAGCAAAACTGGAATATTGTTTTGATGTTACAGACATCATCATTTTTTTTACAATTTGAATTATGTTTTTTTGCTTTTTTTTTTTAGAAAGTAGATGGCATAAATGTCAAAAGGAAAAGGAAAGCGACTAATGAGATGCAACAAAGAACCTTTGCCATAGTCGAACCAGGGACATTTTGATTATGTGATGTGTAGTAAGCACTTATTGCTATTAAGGCACTCCCAAACATCAGCATTTTTGAATATGGGACACTAATGTGCACCAACAAAATCAGCTAATGCACCGTTAAAATAAAGAAAACTGTTAACACCCTCGAGTGTAAATACTTTTCTATTTAATAACATTCCATAAATTTTGTTTTAACATCTGCAACAGTATAACTGTATTACTGAAGTGCAGCAGTAAAACAACCTTAACAGATTCAGCCACATTAAACTTTATTAACTAAATTAAATTTGCGGGCAGCACGCCGGATTGCAGAGAAGCTATTTTTACTAAAAAAAAAAAAAGAGAGAAAGAAAGAAAGAAAATCCAGTTCTGAGTTGGTTGAAAGTTAAACTGTTTTTAAGGATTCTTGTCATGGGTTAGGTATTTTAACATGGTTGTCGGTGATTCATTTCGTCTTCTGCCAAGATCTTCCCTGCAGATCCAGAGGATTAAACTGCTGACCTTGTGGTCAGTAAGCACAAGAATACTGAGCTGCAGAGATGAAAACACCAAAACAAATACTTGCTTGGATACTGCTCTTTTAGCTGAAGGTGAAGGCTAAAGTAAATACCTTCACAAAACAAAAGAAAAATGCATGATTCTTGTTCATATAAGTTGGTAAAATAAGCAATTCAAGGGTAAAAATCCGTTCAGTTCCAGGCTGAGATACAAGATAAACAGATAAGACTGATTTACATATTTGCAGATGTTTGAATTTCTCTTCTTATGATTGGTGATGACTGGTATCTCTGTCTGCTGTTCAACCACAGAGAAAGACATAGAAACACAAGGAGAAAACGAGGGAGGCAACGCACCCCAGTATGATGAATGAGCAAGACAGCAACGAGATTAGGAGTAGTCAACTGAATAAATGAACAGATTAATGAAGGGGGGGGGGGAGAACAGGCAGCTCGACGTCCCCAACGACTATGACACGTTTCTCTCCTTCTAAATAAAAAGTGCTGCTTCTAAGAATAGCCGCACTTTGCCGCCGGTTACGGACCAAGATCGCCATCATCATTAGCACCCTCGCGGTGTGATTCTCAACATAGCAGAAATTGCAATGTGACAGTGGGAAATGATGTGGTATGTTGCTAACTTGTCCTGTTCACAAGATGTTGAGATCCCTCCGGTGATATTTTAGGAATAGTAACTTCCTAATGCAAGGCGCAGTTATTCACCTAATGGATAATAAAACAGGAATCTTTGTTGCACCTGGCATTTAAATACATCATGGGTGACAGGATCCACATTTAGCCAAGATAGAAAACCTGGGCTACAATTCAACAATGATGTTAGATGTCAAATGTAGGCTTTATTCACACAACTACCTCAGATCTCAATTCACAAACCATGCTCAGATTCAAATGTTTTGTGAGGCTCATCTCATTAAATGCTCAATATCAGATTCTAGTGCAAAGTGGTCCTGAACCGACATCAAACACAGCACATGGTCATACCAGGCCACTGAAGTCAGCATTTACGGTGTCATTTATAAGTTGATGTGCAGTTGGAAGCCAGCAAATTTGTGAGCAGGCGATAACGAGGATGAGGAGAAACACAGCCAAATTTTTAATTATGGCTTTTTGTGGAGCGGTGGCTGCTACTTTCTGCGCGGAGGTGTATTTGGATGCCGAGTCGGAGCCAGGAACGGTGGGATCGTGACCTGAATGGCTTCACAGAAACAGATTTCATCCAAAAATCTCAGGATGTCAAGGACTACTTTTAACTACATCTGCAGGGTTTAAGGCACCATGCCTGATGTCAGGCACAGAGCAGTTTTAAACTCATATAATACTTAATTCCCTCTATTGTACACATTTCCTCCTGGACAACTTGTCAAGCTCATGAATCTTTTCTTGCTTTAATGCCTGCATCTGTCAGCGCCTCTCCATTAAATGCTTGGGGCAAGACACTCAGTTCAGAAGACCCGTCTCACTGAGAAAGCGCATTGAAGACTGCGTTGTATAGAAGTGATGTAAAAGTCACATATTCTGATACACTTGTTCAAACTGAGGTCATGGCTTTAATTCTCCAGTTACTTCACTCACTTTTTTACTCCACATTTCCCTTATTACTTAGAGCAAAGCAGGCATTTAAGTCCAAAAGTACCTGGTGTATCATTGATTGTATTTCATGCGCGATAATCTTCCACCAAATCATAGTATCTCTCAACAAAGCCCAGATGGGAGGGTGCTAATGTTTCACCTCCTATATGCCATCAACAGAGGAGATGATGATGATGCAGTGATTCATCTGTTCCAAGACCAATGCTTGTCACGCATTCAGTGCTCATAGCGAAAGCAGTTGGCAAGGCCAGATTACCACTTAGAAATGTGGGTCAGAATTTATTCATGAGCCATTAAAATCACAAAACACAAAAGGATAACAAGATTTTGACTATATGATAATTTTTTTCCTAGTAGAGGAAGGAATAAGGAAATGTACCTTTCTTGTTCTGGCGGAGGTAATCATTTACCTTTACTGAGCTTCCTACTTTAAATGCCATGGACCTTATGATTCAGCAGTGCAATCAAATAAATTCCTGTGAGTAAAACCACAGAAAATGAAATAGAATTAAATTTCCATAACGCAATAAAACAAGATAAAAACTGTTTCTTCAGGCCTCAGATTCTAGGAGATCCATTAGATCATGAATGAGACAATACGTGTTTACCTGCTTTAGAGAATTTATAGATGGCTGTCTTATTCAAATTCTTAACCATGTTGGCAAACACAAAACCTAATTTAAAAGCATGGTGTTAAATGCTTCACTGCCAGCTGTAATTGCACAGTGGAATTACTCCAGGTTGGCGTTGGGTAAAAAGACAGTGTGTTGTACAACGATTCTCGACTTAATTAGCTTTTGGCCGGTAAAAAGCACAATTACTAAAAGAGACTTCTCAGGTCTGATAGTAGCTCGTGCAGCGATTAAAAAGTAGATGACATTCCCATTATCCATGCCACGAACAATTGGCATGTGTCACGACAACAAAAGGACTATTGTACCATTGGTGTATGATGACAGAGAGTGATCTGCCACTGAAACAACACCAGTAATTCATGAGTAATCTACACAAGTAGAGCAGAAGCAGCACCGCCAGCAGTCAACAACAACAAAAGCACTCATAACTGGCAGAGAGTGACAGGAATGGTGAGTCAGATTAGTGGTATTACAAGGCACCCTATCTGCTACATCTATGCCTTATTGGTGTAATATGTGAGAACCCAATATTCCTTCTAATTAATGACATTGGTGGCCATTAAGTAAGCTGTAGTCAGTGCTAGCATTAGCCAGTCAAAACTACATTATTACAATATATTTCACATGCTTTGCAGTAATGTGACTTGAAGACTTGACTCTGTGTTGTGTTGTGGTGGGTGCCAGTCATTTATCGGCGTTAACAGACTGTATTGCTAAGCTAGTGTTGCAACCTGTTGGTGCCAGAGAGAGGCAAGGCTCATAAATATCAAATCCTTTGGATTTTCGTGGAAAATATGTCCTTCACACAGAAATCAGCCCAAAAGCTCTGAGAAAGTCAGGGAAGGTGTAATTTTTTATGCTATGTTACAGTCTGTTCTCTCGTTGATAATAGACAGTCATTCATACAGGTAAATGGTTTCACAACTCCTGCATATAAACCTTAAAAATTGTAGATGTAGGGGATGTCTTTTTCTTTTTTTCTTTCTTTTTTTTTTTAGAAGAAATGATAAATTTTACTCCATGATATAACACTCTTGTAATAACAGCAGTCTACTTCTACTTTCAAGTACTCCAAAGGCCCTGGACTTGTCTATTTCCACACATACACATAAGTAGATAATTCTGAGCTCAGAGGAAATGATCTACAATGCAATTGAACCATAAACCTCCTACACACTAGTAGAAACTGATGTTCTTGAGAAAACACAATGATAATCCCAAACATTTGTGGCTCGGTATGTCATCTGAATGAGCATCATGATCTAAATCTAATTTATTTCCCTTTTGATCAAATAGACATTGATTTTTATCTTGTAGAGACTCAGGAAGCAGCAGAGTATTAAAGGATTGCGGTTTCCTTTACATCCAAGCAATAGCCTACTCCAATCATACCAAATTAGAAAATAATATCTTTACTCCACATATTACATGTGAATAAATATTTAGTTCATGAGCGTCAAAGCAAGGATGTTGTATGTGTCCCAGTTCGTGAAGCTTTAACATTATACATAGTGTGTAATAGTGTAGATAGTAATGGTGGTAATTTAGTTTGATGTTACGCATGTTTAAGTGATGGTCATTTAACTAGTTTAGAGACAGAGAAATTTACAAATATTCGAAAAACGATCGTCGCATTAGAAAAGATATTCGATTGTTCTAGCGTCATACATAACAAGGTGCTTTTCTTACATTTTTGTTGAGTCTGTGTGATTGGTTCTCTGCTTTGATAGGACTTTTGAGAGGATATATCCACAACAGTTGGGATCTAATTTCTATTGTCGCAGTTGGATCAAGCAGGATGGTCAGGAACTTTGTCAAACTTTTAAGAAAAATGAGAGGCAACAAAGAGTAAAGACCTAGTGTGGTAGAATAAAAGGTAACTTCCATTTGATGAAAAAAAGAGAAGGAACAACTAGAAGTCACAGAAAATACATTTAAATCAAAATTCTGTTCGAATACACCATTGAAGTACAGGAAAAGCTCAAACTTCACCTCTTCTACTATACTTACTATTAAGTCATCAGCTCATGCAAAATTTAAAAGTGAAGATCTGAGTTTGGACCTCAGAATAAATGCCGTTACCCCTAACAGGATGATTTTTACCTTTTTGTATCAGCACAATGACACATTTTAATGCAGAACTTATTTAAAATAGACATACTCAGCTCTGAACATAATGATCAAAATGGAAGTATTGCTTGGAAATGGAGTCAGATTGAAGAATTATATGACTGCATGGCAGGGATCCCCAAGCCAAGACTGCCATCTCAGTATGGGGCCATTAAAGTGTAATGGCACCCAGCCACCGCAGTAGTGCTCCCTCACTCTTATTGATTTGTTCTATTTTGGGAGGTTGCTACATAGGAAAGATACTAGACCTACAGTGTTATTTTGTACTGATCAGCAGCACACACAGTTCAGTAGCGGGGTGGTGGTGGGGGGGGGGGATGCTTGAGGCTGTATCCAGGTGGTCCAAGTGTATGATGTGTATGTACTTGCAACAGGTTATATCTTATCTTCATATACCCCCAACTTAACCTGTCTTTCTTTGTTATTAAATGGATGGCAATGGTGAAAATGGTTTGAATATATGTGCATAGAATCTGAATGTCTGCATTAAACACCAATGCAGAGGCATGAAATCAAAGACAAACATATTTATTAGCCACTTCATTAGATGCAATCGCTCATTAAACAGTATGATACCATGAATCACATGCCTGCAAGTTAAATGTAGAAATGTTCATGTAGAGAGAGTTAAGAGGTTCAAGTTGCATAGTTGAAATTTTGATGAACATGGTAAGATTTTGACTTTGAGTTTACAGACTGATACTATATGCAAGAAAGGTAAATAACAGCTCAACCCAACACTGACATGAAGACGCATAACTTTTCAAACTTCAATTTCTGTCGTGATGAGACATTACAGATATGAGGGTCTTTCAGCTGGGGGAATGCATGAAAGAAGGTAGTTTGTACTTGATACAACAGACTTCCACAATTCTGACATCTTTAACTTTAGCTTGTAACCACATTCCAGAACAACACACAGAAGCGTATATTTTCAGCGGACAAAATATTCTCACAGATGTGAGAATAACTACAGAGCATCGGCACCTAATCTCTGTTATTAGGTCTGGGTGCCAGTTCAGCCAGCGCTCTCGATGCTTGCATGTGCTGGGTGGGATCCTCCAGAGCTGCCAGACTAATCTGAGGAAGACATCGAATTGAATTTTAAAGCAGAAAGGAACTAGCCACATAAATAAAGAAAAAAGTGAACACATTGAGGTTGTAGCTATCTACTGTTGGCGGTTTGTCTTGTGGCTGTTGCAACAAACCCTACACCCAACTTCCTCCTTTGCTCCCAAGGGACAAAAGGGATAATTTCTGCAGCCTCTAAGCTTTGTGACCTTGAAGTACACAAATGTGTTTTGGGGCATTTTTTGGACATTCGATGAAATATTTTTCAATCTCCTTCGTTTGCAGCAAACTGACCCTTTAAGCTTCTTTTAGATGACATGGGGTAGAATCCCCCAGGAACACTTCCAGCCTCTCTTTGACTTTGTGTTTTTAAGAAGTGTAGCTTTTCTGAAGTTAAAAGTTGGCTGCACAGCCTGTAAATCTCTAGAGTTGTAACTTACATAAGCATATCGCCTATGCATCAACATTCCTTTGTTTCTATCTGTGTTATCTTTGCTTTTGAAATGTTTCATGTTTTCCTCATGTTCTATACCAAACCTCTGGGGCAGATTCCCCCTCTAGGGAGCAATGAACTAAGCAAACTATCCAGACTGTATAGACAAATCTGTTGCTGTTGGCAGTCTGCAACAAATCTCTTAATATTAATAGACAGTGTTCATTAAAAAAAAGTGAAATATCTCAACGGTTTCATCAGCAAGAGGCATTCTCCAGCCTATATATTGTCATTGTGTCTGCATATATTTGTATTCATTTATTATTTTCCTATTCTTACTTATTCTAGAGTCTCTTCAGATTTATTGTGATTCTCTGTTGGAGCACCGCAAAGTGTACTCTTATTTCCACTTGTCATAGTCTGACATGTTACAATAACTTACATTGTTAAATGCCTCAGGAGTGTGTGTAAGCATCTTTACACCTATATCCATTTCTGTCTGTTTAAAAGGCTGGTTGAGTATGGCTGGAAATGAA